>JAQNDB010000217.1:46460-111594 GCA_029204045.2 Tillandsia leiboldiana | reverse complement strand
TTGTACAGTGGTTTGATTTTATTCTACAGCAGTTTTTATCTGTTTCGCTCGGATATCTGTTCTTAGCGCTTTTTGGCAGGTAGCGATTCGCCTATGCGGGTTTTGCAAGGTGCGGGAATCTGTTGGGCGAGCCCGGGTCGCAGTTCCGACCCCGGGCGTGACATATGGAGGTTGGTATCAGAGCCGAGGTGTATGTCTGGGGACTTAGAACCCTAGGCTTGTGGTTGGACCCTAGGTTACTTCTTTGAGAGTCGTGATTTGTAGCGAGAGTCCTGATTGAGTTTTACACCTCTCCCGAGGGACGGGATGAGTGATTGGCATGTTTATTCTCCTAAGTAGTTATGTTGGCTGCAGACAACATAACGCTATGGAATGGGTGACATGCTCTAGACTTTCGCTGGATTGGGTCGAGCGTTGTTGTGTGCTGATTTGTGGTTTCGTCGTGGCGAGCGGTGTCTCCCCGACGCTGGGTTTGGGACCCTTGTGCATCCTGTCATGGCAGTTGAGCTTGAGCGGTTGGTTTTGGGCCGGATACCCGGATTGAGGTCAGAGAACTCCGGACCCAGATGACAGGATTGTTAGAGGCATATCAGCGGCAGAGTGAGCAGCTTGTGTGGTGACGCAGTTGTCAGAGCAGTGGGCAGCCTGACAGTACTTTTCTTTTGAGACCACCTGGATGTAGTACCCTCAGTGGCAGGGATTTCTGTAGTGCCAATAGAGCGAGTGGCCCCCTCCGTGCCAATGTTTAGTGCCAAGACACTGAGGTAGGGTGGATGGTTGACAGCAGAGGAGCTGTGGGGCATGTTTGATTTAGTGAGCCAGATTTGGCAGATGAACCACCCCGACTCGTAAGATTGAGCTTGGAGCCTTTGGAGGCAGAGTCGTGGTTGGGGGTGATGGAGTGATCAATTGAGAGCCTCCCTGTGCTAGAGAGTTTTATGCAGTTGTTGAACTGGTGCTCCAGGTTTCGAGGCACATAGGATAAGTGAGATTGGGAGTGGATTGCGCCAGGATACTCTTTAGTTTCTTTTCGGTCCCTCATGTTCGGGTTTTGGACTGTGGATGCCTCGTCGGAGTAGGCATTGTGTTTGGAGCTGGACACTGCAGTTCCTTGGATGGGGATCTGCCGCTAGAGGCGAGTTCTGGGGGGAGGCGCTTGGCGCTAGGTGATGGAGGACAGATCGGCAGGCAGGGGCATTTTCGTTTTGCTTTCCTGGGTGGTGGATATCCTTGTGGATGGTTAATGCAAAGCTTACCCAAGGGAATTCTACCCTTTGTGATTTATAACTTGCATATTTTGATTGTATCATATGGGATTGAGGGGTGAGCTTAGAAAGGATAAGTGTATAGGGAATTGCATGGATTAATGGTGTTTTGTCTTATGACGGTTGCAATGATGGACTTCTGAGATGTTGGGGATCGGGCGGACCCCCGATGGCTGTATCAGTGTCTATATCAGAGTAGCGCAACGGTAGCGTGGTTTTGTTGTCTGCGGAGGATCGTATCTGTTGCCTCAGCGTGAGCAGAGACAGAGGTCGCGCTCCCTTGTGATTGATGGGATATTTTCTGATGGACTAAGCGACAACCGCTTGCATCGTGTGGATGAGCTTGTGCCGCCTGGTTGGAGGGCGCCACGGCAGTGGATCGGGTTGTTGCAGGTGTGATTTCATCACAGCAGTCGGAGTTAGTGCACCTCGCTTTCCGGCATGGACTAAAGGCAGAGTTATTACCACGTGCACTAGAGGTACAGAACATCATCGGTGTTATGCACGTGAAGGAGGCTTGTGGGTTTTGTTCAGTGTCGTTGTGACCTTGAGTTATACCAGCAAACCTCTTGATATGGGTGGCTGTTCGATGTTTTGACCCAGTGCTTGGGATTGGTTGGCACGGCACCACTGGATGGTTAAGTGCAGAGAGGGTGCTGATTGTGACTTTTGCGAGGCAGACAAAGGAGGCTTGTTATGGGGAGATTGTTCGAGCACACAGGGTTTAGCGACTGTGTGAGAGGAGCTTATGGTGGCGCCGGGACCAAAGGATATTTCTATTGCTGCGAAATCCCGGGTGTGAGTCCACTCGAGTTGATGATTATGCCGTCTGTTAGGGATTTTGATTGCGGTTGACGTGGTTCTGGAAACCGCGCCAACCTCAATAGCACCACTTGGATTATCGGTAAGAGCTGGGAGATTTGATCGCACCGGTGCAGGGATCTGTTGGATAGAGGGTCTGTTTGACCTAGTGCCACGTCGTTGATACACGACGGTGAGAGCCTTTGGGATTGGAGTCCTGGCAGGTCCAGGTATTATTTAGAACCTTTTGAAGGAGCTATATTCCGGCAGTTATTGTTTGATGCTTGCGCCAATTTGGAATTTCAGCTGAGGGCATTGTCTAGATGGTGTTCAGGACACAGTAGGGGCATTACGAGTACAGTGAAGCCAATGGATTGACTAATGCCCTGTTGCCTCTAGATTGAGGAATTCTGTGTTTCAGTTGGCCTTGAACGGTTTGATAGCGGCATCCTCCAGGAATATTTTGGTTTTACCCCCCTCCCTGAGTGTTTAGAGCTTGTGCAGCATTTGTATTTGGTGTGACAAGATCTGTGGGGAAGAAGCTTTTTGCCATGTCGTTGTGGTGCAAGTTTTAGCTTCGAGAGCATATCTTCCTAGATTACTTCTTCTAGCCGAAGGGGCGGCGGTGGAAATTCGGCCAAAGTGGATGCTATTTAAGACTGGCCGAGATCGACGGTCATTGTTGGGGTGAGGAGTTTTTGGACTGGATAGTGCCAGCAGAGCTTGATGACCGGGTGATGAGATTGGTACCAGCGCCGATTCTAACCTAGTCAGTGGTGGGAGATGGATTTGTGAGTTTTTGTGATACCTCCCTTAGGGGCTGAAGAGCTACCATTGGATTTTTGTTGAGCATACAATATCACCTTGACTGAGCTACTGTTGTGGCGGATACCTGGAGTGGATGAGCTTTTGGGAGTCGAGTTTGGCGGTTCCTTAGCTGGCGCTGTGTGGGGCCATCCTTGTGTGCAGGGTTTAAGTTGAGTCCCTGAGGATCCCTTTGATGAGAGGCTGCGGCTGAGCAATCCACTTAGGTGGTTAAGTGTTGAGGGCGACCGAGTGTGAACCCCTGCTTGTTTGGGCCCCTTTTCTGTGCAGGTGTTTGTGTGGATGTGATTTGGGTCGCTTTGGTTGAGCTGGCTCTTGGGAGTGATTTTAGAGCGTGTTACTCAGGCTGTTTGTTCCTTTTCCCCCCGCCTTTTGTTGGAGTTTTGAGGTTTTTCTGCGTCTCAGCTCTGGAATGTCATGTTTTGGACCCCTCGCCCGTGTTTGACTCGTTCCTTTTGGGGTCTGTGAGAGTTTGGAGTACGGGGGACGCCATTGCGAATTCCGACTCGTGAGGTGAGGGAATTGCGCAATCGGGCTATGCCGTACTGGTTGTTGCTGTTGTTGTTGCTGAGGAGTAATCACGGGGAGTGATAGGTGACTTGGGAGCTGGAGACGGCGGTGTTGAGTATTGACCCCGGGTTTCTGGGACTCCTTGGGAGTTGCCTTAGTTTCGAGGACGAAACTTTCTTCTAGTGGGGGAGGATGTGGTGACCCGGATCTTTGCAGGGCTTCTACAGTGTGACCAGCAGCTTCTGGAAGCCTACGTGGCATGTCGGCGGTGTTCGCGCGCCAGTTTGGACACAAGAGATGGACTCAGGGCTTAAAATGGATCTCGTAGGTAATCGGGGGACCCCATCGGATGTTTAGAACAGTTTACGCGAGGAGTGGATATCAAATTTAGGCTCGGCGCGGAATTCGGATTAAAAATACCTTTCCGGGAGCCTCCGGCAATTTATAGGATTGGAATTTGGCAAAATGGACGCCGGATTTGGAATCAGCGCGCGAAAACGGTCAAGATGGGCTATTTACATGTATTTTTCGGAGCTTGCTACAGTAATTTTACTGTTCATCGCCGGAACAGTGTTTCCGGCGATCGCCGGCGGCGGCTGGCGGCGGCGGGCAGCGGCGGAAGGCGCTCGGGCAGGCGGCGCGCGGCCGCGGGCAGGCGCACAGGGGCGCGGGCAGGCGCGCGGGGGCGCGGTCAGGTGCGCGGTCCACGCGGCCGTCGTGCACCCGAGGAGGGGACACGTGGCAGGTTCTCACTGGTCGGTGTTGTGGTCTGGGTTCACGGTGCAGGCCGGTGGTGCACGGTAGACCGGGTGGACACGTGGCGTGAGGTGGTTGGTCCGGTGTTGTGCTCCCGGTCCACGCAACCGGTGGAGTGGGTGTTCGGGGCAGGTGGCCGTACGGCGGGGCAGGTGGCCGTACGGCGGGGCAGGTGGCCGTACGGCCCGGGTCAGCCGCGACGTGCGCGGTCCACGGCGCGACGTGCGTGGTGCACGGGTTGCCGGGCCACGTGTCGCGTCGCCATTCGCGGGCGCAGGTGCACCGGGTGCAGTGGGGGCCCGGGGGAGTAGTGGACTGGACTGTGTGGTGGACCGGGCCGCACTGTGCGCGCCCGAAAGTTGTGGGCCGGGCCGCACTGTGCGCGCCCGAAAAGTTTCGGGCGCCCGGAAATTGGGACACAATGGGAATTTTTCCAATTGTTTCCTCAGCCTATAAATAGGCAGCCCGAGCCCTCTTCTTTGGCTCTTTTCTCTCAGCCCACGCACCATCTGCCCGAGCACCTTGAAGAAGACTTGTTCAACTCTTAATTCTTGATCTTCCTGCCAAGCTCTACGATTTTAGGAGCACGCATCCCGAGGTTCTGGATTTTACGGCGCGGCGCGACGTTGCATTCCTGGGTTCTTCTTCGGCGCAGCGAAAGTGTTTTAGCTCCCCTGGGCTACCCCGAGATCATTTTGCAGTGATTCTTGCGCCGACAGACTCCTAAGAGGTAGGGCTTCATCTTTCGTATTGATCGCGCTTTCCTGTTGCGAGTTTTTGGCACGGATCCCGAGGCAACATTGTGACCCATTTTCTGTTTGGCTTTGTGGGACAGCATCGAGGTGTTTTGGCCATATCTTTGCGCACAAGCGTCAGCCGGAAACGAGCTTATACAACTTTTTCATCTACAGATCGCAAGGAACGCGCTAGTATTTTTCTTGGATTTTTCTGAGATTTCATCAGAGGTGAAAATTACTGTTTTCTCAGTGAACAGTGTACAGTTTTAATACAGATTTTTGTATGAGTGTACCCCCTTGCCGAATTTTTATCTTGACTTACCGAACTCCGATTTGGGCGTGCAAGGTACCGTTTCGAAGCTATCGACGCAAGAATTGCTGTGATATTTTTATTGGAATTTTCTGGGCACTATCTGCAGGTGATAATTTAACAGTTCAGAATTCGAGGTTGTATGTGGTTTTAAGTGCTATATTTGGGAGCCTAGTGTAATTAGTGGACTTTGTATTGTGCCAGGAGTGTTACGGGTGTGCTGAACTTATTGGAGCAAGGGATTAGAGTTTTTTGGTGTTTTCAGCTGTGGGCTTTGGACAGTCAGCTTTTCAGGTGGGTGCCTTATTCCCGGAACCGGTGGACGGTTCTCTAAATTTTCATATGTTAGCATTGCATGCAGGTGAATGGTACAATAGCTGGGATTGATCGGTAAGTTTAACAATGAGGATTTTATGGAAATTGCAAGTGAATTATTCACAGTATGACAATGGTATTAATCAAATAGTCATGTTGATGATTAGTGGAAGCTTATCTAAGGCAAGGATACCCTATATGATTAATTATCATGCCATATTAGCACATAACCTTTTATGAGGATGGTTTATGCATTGGGATAGGATTATGTAGTTATGTGCAGGTTCTACTCCGAGGAGCCATTATGGATTGAGAATTATGGACAGGTATGGTCATTGATAATTTTGTCAAGAGATTTATTTTCTTTATTCTTCTTGAGGACAAATGCATGCTTGTATGGACATACGTGTAGGGACATATAGTTAGGCCATCTTTTACTGCTGCACTACATATTGGAATTTGACTTAGGAGAAACCATGATTGCTTTCTTTCTCCTTTTATTTAGACTTTTGAGTCATGTTGCTCGGGTTCGAGCAGAGGTTTGGGATAGTGTAGCTGGGACCTTAGGGTCAGAGACAGGGTGTGCTTGATGATGGATTGTGGGTTATTGCGGCAACCGCGGACAGTAGGCGGTTGACCGGATCTTGATTAATTTACCCAATTGTGGGTTGTGGGTTATTGCGGTGACCGCGGACTTTGGGCGGTTGACCGGATGTTGACTATTGCATCAGATTGGGTATCAGATCTGTTCTAGTGGATGGTGTTTCCCACTTTTTGAGTACTATTGCATCAGATCGGGGTTTTGTTAGTGGACGGAGTTTCCCACTTTGATCATAGTCTTGATCCAGTCCTGCTATTATGAGACAGTGGTTACAGAGATACTCGATACAGTGATGCTTGATACAGTGATACTTTACTCGTGTGGGTCGCTCCCCTCGAGTGCCACTCCGGAGTAGGCTTTCCACGGTGTGAGCGCCGGGCACCAGGCAGGGTTCTTGAGTTCGACAGCAGAGCAGGCAGTACCAGTGATTACTGGTCTATCGATTGGGTTTATTCAGGCAGATACTTTTTGTTACACTCGTGCCTGGGGGACCGAGTGGAGTCTAGTAGCTGTGTTTAGACCAGTGCTAGTATTGTTGGGAACCGTCGGGGTTTGACGGTGGTCCCGTGGTCGTTGTGAGTTCTTTGACCATTGTGTGAGAGGTTGAGCATCTTGAGTCTATCCGTTCTGAGAGAGAGAGCATGGATTATGACTATAGCCTGCATGAGCCACTACTCAATAGCGAGTTAGTCCGTTTGGACGCCCTACGTAATTCCTGCCCGTCAGCGGGAGGTGGTTGTAGGTGGGCGCAGGTTTGACTGGACCCGATGTGGCAGTCAGCTCGATTGGGTCAGTTGAGCACCTCGTGTGCGAGTGTTGCATATCTTCATCAGAGTTTCCCCATTTGAGCATTTGGATAGAGGCATGGTAGCTGTAGAGTGTTTCCAGCTTCTCCTTTCCGTTTTACTGCATCGGTTATCTGTTGCCTCTAGTAGTCTTGGTGGGCAGATCGTCGGGCCTAGTGGCGATACCCACTGAGAACTCCCTTATTTGCGTAGTTCTCACGCCCGTTGGGGGTTTTCCCCCTTTTGTCCTTTCTCCTCTTTGTTTTGCAGAGTCTTGGCGGGTGTGGCCGTTCTGTGGTTGCTGTTTCTGCGGTTGCTATTCGCGATGAGGGTGTAGCGAGCTAGATCCTGACCCATCTTTGGAGAGTAGCGGTACCCCCTTTTGTGGAGATCTTCAGTATAGTCGGTAGATTGGTATTTATTTCCTCTTTTGAGAGACTGTTGTAGTGAGGATATGATGTATTGAGAGCTTGTACACTGATGTTTTATTTGAGATATCTCCCTGTTGAGCTATGAGTTTTGTACTCGAGGTTAATGTATGATTATCATTTTTGGGAGATGGACCTTGTTGTTTTATCTTCAGTTGTACAGTGGTTGATTTTATTCTACAGCAGTTTTATCTTTTAGCTCTGATATCTGTTAACTGTAGCTCTTTTTGCAGGTAGGACGCTTCGCCTATGCGGGTTTGGCATAGGTGGCAGATCTGTTGGCGAGCCCGGGTCGCAGTTCCGACCCCGGGGCGTGACAACTTCATTTTGAGAAAACCTTTTCGAAATCATTCGGTTTATCATAAAAACGTGCCGCATAAGAAAACATCACCAAAAGAAACGAATATAAAAGTACACCTCATCCACAGCGCTAAGTAATCCATGTCCACGAATATTACGACCCACAAGCAAATTAACTAAATTAAGCGTAAGAGAAATGAGATAATAAAAACCAAGTGTTCTGACTACGGCCCTCGCGACGCAGTCTCACCGCCCTCCCGGCTAACGCACCTCGTAACACCTGTCACGGAGTGGGTAATGTCAGTGACAAACAAAGTAGATGTCTATTATCAATAAGGAATAAGAAGCAAACCGAATACACCGGAACTATTTCGCTAAAACCCTGCACATATTAAGCTGGGCCCCAACCCCAGATTTATCAATTTAATTGGGCACCAACCCCAGATTATTTGTCGGAGAGACTAAAGTCTCCCCTCGTGCGCAAACACCTCTTTGATGCTTTTAACCTCTTCGCGGTGCTGGTGTGCTATTTTCAGCGGGCGCGAAGAGGTCCTCACGGCACCCACACCTTTGTGAGGAACACGGGTCATAAGAGACCACTCTTCCAGAAAAGTACACCCATGCGGAGGCCAATCCGCCTGTGTACGTGCAGCATCCGAAAACGGATTTGCCGAGATCGGCGTGTCATGAGCACCTCGACTGTAGCCGCTTCAATTGTTAGATAAAAACACAATTGTGTGAAAGGTTAAACTGTCCATCTACTTTGTTAGATAAATTAAGAGCACTTTAATGACGATAGATGCACTTACTGCACTTGTTGCACGTATCGCAACCGTACCCACCTATTTGAAGAGAAATCGGAACACCTGAATCTTTCGCGAACACCCGCTGCGCACTTGGACCTAAAGAAAAGTCCGCAAGGATAACTATAGTAAAAAACGTGTACTAACATCCGAAAACACAAGACCCCAATTTACTCTTTTCGACGGAAAAGTCCAACACCGTCCGGGTTGACGATCCGGAATTCCCGCGCCGCCGTCGTCGTCCGCCGGAGCCCCGCGTGGTTCGGAACCGCGCGGCGTGTCTCCGCGGGCGACGCCCACGCGGCGCGGTGCCTCGCGCGGCGTTGCCCGTGCGACGGCCGCAGGGTGCCCGCGCGGGTGCGGCCCCGCACGGCGCCCGCGCGGTTGCGGGTCCGTGCGGGTGCCGCCCGCGCGGCAGCCGCGCGGCGCCCGCGCGGTGCCCGCGCGGGTGCCTCCCGCGCGGCAGCCGCGCGGCGCCCGCGCGGCAGCCGCGCGGTGCCCGCATGGTTGCCGGTCCGCGCGGCGCCCGCGCGGTGCCCGCATGGTTGCGGGTCCGCGCGGGTGCCGCCCGCGCGGCAGCCGCACTGCACCCGCACGATTGCGGGTCCGCGCGGCAACCGCGCGGCGCCCGCGCGGTGCCCGCATGGTTGCGGGCCCGCGCGGGTGCCGCCCGCACGGTTGCGGGTCCGCGCGGCAGCCGCGCGGCGCCCGCGCGGTGCCCGCACGGTTGCGGTTCCGCGCGGCGGCCGCGCGGCGCCCATGCGGTGCCCGCGCGGTTGCGGGTCCGCATGGGTGCCGTCCGTGACCCTCCTCCGCGCGATGCCCTAGCGGCACCGCGCGCCTCCGCCGTCCGTTCCGTGCCCTATCAAGAAGACGATGTCGGCGACGGTGACGGATACGACGGAGAAAACAAGAAACCAAGAACTCAAACAAAAGAGACGACAGAAAAATCCCAAATAATTTAAAACAATTATTTTACTAACCGAAGATCGACGGGAAGGTTGTCCGGTCGCGTTCTTGCCTTCGGTTCGGTGTCCGGGAAGATCGGGCCCCTTCTCTTTCTCCTTTCCCTTTCTTCCGGCTAGGGTTCCGTCTTTTCTTTTCTTTTTCTCTTCTCACCGATTAGGGTTTTTTATTTTCTTCTTTTCTTTTCTTTCCGATAATCGGGATCCCTTATATAGTCGTACTTTATCTTTAATTAATTTCTCTTTAATTCGTACGTAAGAGAATTATTAATTTTCCGTCTGGGATAATTAATTAACTAATTAATTATCCCCTACGAGATAACCCACCTTATCTCTAACGGGTGTAAGATATTTTGCACGGATTCCGATGCACGACTAATAACCGTATCACTTTGAATCCCGTTCCGGGGGATCCCGATATCAGATTTCAGATCCGATCGCACCGTCGGCTTTCTTTTTCCGTGCTCTATCGCAGAAAAATACTAGCACCTCACAATGGCCAACTTTTAAGAATTGAATAATTTTATTTCACTTAAAGGCTTAAATGACTACATGTAAGTCAAAAATACCCCGAAAGGCCGGATCACTACATGCTAAGAACCCTATCAAACAAGAACAGACTCTAGGCTCCGCCTATCGAAGTTCCCGACCCCCTTATAGTTCGGGAACACAATAATCATGGTACAACATGCAGAAGACACCAACAGGGCCCGAGAGTCCCGGGAGACCTACACCTACAACCCTATCAAACAAGAACAGGTTCCAGGCTCGGCTCCCGTGGCTTTCGTCCCGACAAAGGAACGACCCCTAGAACCCAGACCACTCAAATCCTTTCGAGTGGAGAAAACTTACAGGAAAGATGTGACATTTGTTACTAGAACCCATTTTTCACTCAACCCACGCAGGGTAAGCACTAAAGGTAGTTCCCTTTTTTTTTTTTGAAAAACTATCTTGAATTGAGAAGAAACCCATTTTAATGATTTTTAGTTCTTTTTAGAAAAACAGTTAGAAAACAAGTGTTTTACCCAAACCCCGAAGGGCTGATGCCTTTGTCCAATCAAACAAGAACAGACTCCAGCGGCCCTTCGATGCTTGGAAGAAAACATTGGTAGACTAAAATCATGTGTATGTCGAAAAGGGTTCTAGGTTCTAGGTCCGGCTAACACTAGTAAACTACTGCCACTAACACAGTGGCGATACCCCAAACAGGGGAAAACAAGACCTCCCGGGATCACCGTTTACCCCAAACGGTTCCCGGTACAGACAAGCGATCCTGTGGTGACCCGGATCTCTGCAGGGCTTCTACAGTGTGACCAGCAGTTTTTGGAGGCCTATGTGGCGTGTCGGTGGTGTTTCTGTACCAATTTGGACACAAGTGATGGACTTTGGGTGTAAAATAGATAACATGGGTAATTAGAGGCCCCCGTCGATTGTGTAGAAGCGGTTTCGCGCGAATCAGGCATCAAAATTGGACTCAGTGCGGAATTTGGATTAAAAACACCCTTCCGGATGCCTTCGACAAATTTTGGGATTGGAATTTGGCAAATCGGACCGCGGATTTGGATTCAGCGCACGAAAACGGTGAAAATGGGCTATTTACTTGTATTTTTCGGAGCCCGGATGAGAAAACACGGATTTCGAGGCATGGAACACTGTTCCGGCAGCCGGAGGGCAGCGCCGGCGGCGCGGGCAGCAGCGGAGCGCGGCGGCGGGCAGCAGCGGAGCGCGGCGGCGGGCAGCGGCACTGGGCGCTCGGTCCACGGGGCGGGCGTGCACCGCGGGAGGGACGCGTGGCAGCCCGGGAGTGGCGGGCGCACGCGCGCGCGGTCCATGGTACGTGCGGCCTGGTGCATGGACCGGCGGGGGACAGGTGGCAGCGTGTGGTTGGAGAGGTGTTGTGCGCGCGGTCCACGCAAGGAGCGGAGCGGGTGGCCGTACGCGCGGGGCAGGTGGCCGGGGCAGGTGGCCGTACGTGCGGGTCAGCCGGGCACGTGCGCGGGGCAGGTGCGGGGGTGCCACGCGGCGCGGCCGGGGTGGGCGGTGCCGCTGTTTGCTGTTCGAGCGCGGGCGACGTGGCGCAGCGCGGATGGCGGAGGTTGCCGTTTGCTATTTTGGGGTGATGTGGCAGCATCTGGTGGATTCGGGCGCTGATGGACGGCCAGATTCGGGCGCACTGTGCGCGCCCGAATCATTTCAGGCGCCCGGAAGTTTGGACCCATTTGGTATTAATTGATTTGTTCAGTTTTGGCTATAAATACCTCCCTTTGGCCTACGGTTTGAGGCTTTTCCCGAGCTCCCCTCTCTTTGCAACCTTAAGCAAAGTTGTTCATCTTCCTGTGGAGCATCTCGTGGAGAAGTTTGGGAATTTTGGTGGCACGCACTTCGAGGTATGCGGCTTTTCGGCGCAGTGAGACTTTCCTTCACCGGTGATCCCCTTCGTCGCGTTTCGGTGCGCAGGCTCCCATGGCTTACTCAGACCATCGTTTTCGGCGATTTTTGCGGCAACGCATTCACGAGAAGTAAGGCTTCGTTTTTTATGTTGATCACTTCTCCGCTTTTCGAGTTTTTGGCACAGTTCCCGAGGCATCTCTGAGCCACTATTTTTCTGTGGTGATTTTGGACAGCATGAGCTTGTTGGATTTATTTCTCAGCCTACTGACATCGGAATGAGGCGTTTAATGTGCCGATTGATATCTAATCTTCGAGAGGAACTCACCTATATTTTTATTGGATTTTTTGGAGGTCGTTTAAAGGGTGAGAATTAAGCTTCTTTACTGCTGTTTTTCCAGCAGGACTGTGTTCTTGAGGGAATGGCTTCCAACGTTGTCCGAATTGTTTCTTGGCCTACAGGTATCAGAACAGAGCGTTTAAATAGTCGATTTGGGGCTACTCGTCGCGAGGATCGCAACCGTGATTTTTTTTAGAATTTTTGGAGGTCTGTATATAGGTGAAAAGGCTCGTTCTCTCTGCTGGTTGGTACAAAACAGCATATGCTGTTTTGAGAGTTTTGGTTGCGATGTAATTGATTCTCGGCTTCGATGTTGTTTGTTGGAATAGTGGTTTGTGCGACTGTTTACCGAGGGAGCGGATCTGGCAGATTTTGGATTTCGTGTGGCTGCGTACTTCACCGTCTTCGGCTTTGCCTGCAGAATGCGTTTCAGGTGGGTGCTTTGTTCCGAGAACCGGTGGACGGTTCTCTAATTCTATATGTTGGAATTGCATGCAGGTGTAGGGTACAATACCTGGGATTGATCGGTAAGCTTAACAATGTTGATTTTATGGGAATTGCAAGTTAATTATTCATATTATGACAAAGGTATTAATCGAATATTCATGTTGATGATTAGTGGAAGCTTACCTAAGGCAAGGTTACCCTATATGATTAATTATCATGCCATGTTAGCACATAACCTTTTATGAGGCTGGTTTATGCAATGGGATAGGATTATGTAGTTATGTGCAGGTTCTACTCTGAGGAGCGATTATGGATCGAGGATTATGGACAGGTATAGTCATTGATAATTTTGGCATGAGGTTTATTTTCCTTATTCTTCTTTGAGGACAAATGCATGCTTGTATGGACATATAGCTAGGCCATCTTTTACTGCTACACTACATATTGGAACTTGACTTAGGAGAAACCATGCTATTCTTTTCTCCTTCTTGTTAGTCAGGCGGTCTGTGTTGCTCGGGTGCGAGCAGGGGTCTGGGGTAGTGTAGCAGGGACATGGGTGTCAGGGACGGGTTGTGCTGGATTGCGGCTGGTAGGGTTTTGGCGGTGACCGCGGACTCGGGGCGGTTGACATACTTTGCTTTTGTGTTATGCATAGGCTGGCATACCCGTTGCGGCCGGCAGGCGTCAGACAGACTTTGAGTCCTTGAGACTCCTTTGCTTCGGTGTTATGCATAGGCTGGCATACCCGTTGCGGCAGGCGGAGCAGGCAGTGCCAGTTTTACTGGTCCATCGATTGGGTCTATTCAGACGGATACTTTTACTTTTGCACTCGTGCCTGGGGGACGAGTGGAGGCTGGCAGTTGTGTTTAGACCAGAACTAGTGTTGTTGGGAACCATTCGGGGTTTGACGGTGGTCCCGTGGTCGTTGTGAGTTCTTTGACCATTGTGTGAGAGGTTGAGCATCTTGAGTCTATCCGTTCTGAGAGAGAGGGCATGAATTTTGACTATAGCCTGCATGAGCCACTACTCGATAGCGAGTTAGTCCGTTTGGACGCCCTACGTAATTCCTGCCCATCAGCGGGAGGTGGTTGTAGGTGGGCAGGTTTGACTGGACCCGATGTGGCAGTCAGCTCGATTGGGTCGATTGAGCACCTCGTGTGCGAGTGTTGCATATCTTTATCAGAGTTTCCCCATTTGAGCTTTTAGATAGAGGCATGGTAGCTGTCACGCCCCGGGGTCGAAACTGCGACCCGGGCTCGCCAACAGATCCGCCACCTATGCCAAACCCCGCATAGGCGAAGCGTCCTACCTGCAAGAAAAGTACTACAGCTAACAGATATCAGAGCTATAAATGAAAATCTGCTGTATAACTAAAATCAACCACTGTACAACTGGAAGTAATACAACAATGTCCATCTCCCAAGAATGATAATCGTACAAAATCCTCAGATGCAGAACTCATAGCTCAACAGGGAGGTAACTCCAATAAATACAACAGTGTACAGGCTCTCAAATACATATCATCCTCACTACAATAGTCTCTCAAAAGAGGAAATAAAACAACTAATCTACTGAAGCTCTCCTCTGAAGGGGTACCGCTACTCTCCAAACATGGGTAGGGATCTAGCTCGTGACTCCCTCGCCTCGATCAACAACCGCAGAATCAGCGACACCCGCTAAGACTCTGCAAAACAAAGGAGAGGAAGAAAAAAGAAGGGGAAAAACCCCCAAAGGGTGTGAGAACTACACCAAAAAGGGAGTTCTCAGTGGGTACCACCGCCAGGACCGACGGTCTGCCCACCAAGTCCTCAAGAGATAAAAACTAACCAAAGCCGTAAAGACTGATATAAAGAAGCTAGAGCCTCTCAACAGCTATCATGCCTCTAACTAAATGCCCAAACGGGGAGAACCAAAGGATGGTATACAACTACTAGCACATAAAGTGCACAATTGACCCAATCGATAGACCAGTAATCACTGGCACTGCCTGCTATGCCTGCTATGCCTGCCATGCCTGCCATGCCTGCTATGCCTGCCATGCCTGCTATGCCAGCCTATGCCTGCCTATGCCTGCCATGCCTGCTATGCCTGCCATTCCTGTCTATGCCTGCCATGCCTGCCTATGCCTGCCATGCCTGCCTATGCCTGCCATGCCTGCTATGCCTGCTATGCCTGCCTATGCCTGCCTATGCCTGCCTATGCCTGCTGTGTCTGCTGTGTCTGCTAAATCGGGTATGCGGGCCAACGCATAACACCGATAGGGGATAGGAGTCTCAAGGACTCAAAGGTGTATGCCAAATCGGGTATGCCAGCCTACGCATAACACCGACAGGGGATAGGAGTCTCAAGGACTCAAAGTGTGTATGTGCCTGCCAAATCGGGTATGCGGGCCAACGCATAACACCGATAGGGGATAGGAGTCTCAAGGACTCAAAGGTGTATGCCAAATCGGGTATGCCAGCCTACGCATAACACCGACAGGGGATAGGAGTCTCAAGGACTCAAAGTGTGTATGTGCCTGCCAAATTGGGTATGCGGGCCAACGCATAACACCGATAGGGGATAGGAGTCTCAAGGACTCAAAGGTGTATGCCAAATCGGGTATGCCAGCCTACGCATAACACCGACAGGGGATAGGAGTCTCAAGGACTCAAAGTGTGTATGTGCCTGCCAAATCGGGTATGCGGGCCAACGCATAACACCGATAGGGGATAGGAGTCTCAAGGACTCAAAGGTGTATGCCAAATTGGGTATGCCAGCCTACGCATAACACCGACAGGGGATAGGAGTCTCAAGGACTCAAAGTGTGTATGCCAAATCGGGTATGCCAGCCTACGCATAACACCGACAGGGGATAGGAGTCTCAAGGACTCAAAGGTCTGAGTAACAAGTATCATAGTAGAATAAATCAGCAGGACTCGATCGTGACACTAATCTAAGTGGGAAAGCCCAACCACTAAAGAAAGCCTCGATCCTCAATCAGATGCACCAATAAATATCCGGTCAACCGCCCAATGTCCGCGGTCTCCGCAAAACCCTGCCAACCACAATCCAGCACAACCCGTCCCTGACACCAATGTCCTGACTACACTACCCCAGACCTCTGCTCGCATCCGAGCAACATACACCGCCTGACTAACAAAGGAGGAGAAAGGGAAAAGCATGGTTTCTCCTAAGTCAAGTTCCAATAAGTAGTGTAGCAGTAAAAGATGGCCTAACTACATGTCCATACAAGCATGCTTTTGTCCTCAGAAACGATAAAAGTGGGTGAAGCATATATTAGCAAAGCATGCTAAAGTATTCCTACTATGGTATACCAATCTTACCCAAGTAGGCCATTCCTTGCTTACCTCTCGCTCATATCGGTTGCACATCAAATATGCCTGCTATCAGTCATAGAGGGGTGACATCCCCACAAGTGTACTTACATTCACCCTAATGTAAGAACCTTAAACAGTTACCAAATTAAGCCTACCCACCTGAAGTGTTCAATCCAAGGCAAACCTGGGGTCGGTGAAGAGCGTGGCCACTTACTCGCACAATCCGCTGAACCCGTATCCACGGTACATGTCGCGCCACCTCGGCTCCTTGCAGTGTTCCAAAAACACTCGCGAACCCTCCTGGGTGCAACAAAAGGTCCAAAGTTACACTTTATGCTAAAATATCCAAGTATACACCAACCGCTGAAACCAGCCCTGAAGATGTGCAATTTTCACCTGCAGAACGGACTCTGAAAAATCCACCAAAAATACGAACGCGATCGTCGCGTCGAGCCCTTCGAAACGAGTACCTGCACGCCAAAATCCGAGTCCCGGAGGCCAATTTACCAATTCCACAACGCGGTGAGCGCAAAAGTCCACAATATACACATCTGTATCGCATTGCACAGGAGAACGGGAAAAGTATACCTTCGGGCAATTCCCGAAAAATACGGTGATAATCCTCGCGTCGAGCAGATGCAAAAACTATAAAGGCACGCCTCAATCCGAGTCTCGTACACCAAGTTGCACGCGAAACGGTGCACGCCGACGGAGTCCGTACGCAAAACGGAGCACGGTGCCGGAATCCGCATGCAAAACGGAGTCCGCAAGCAAAACGGAGCATGGTGCCGGAATCCGCACGCAAAACGGAGCACGGTGCCGGAATCCGCACGCAAAACGGAGTCCGCACACAAAACGGAGCACGCCGTCGGTGTCCGCACGCAAAACGGTGCAGTAAAACACGGTCCCTAACACAGATAAGAGCAAGGGTTCAAACCAAAGTCCAAAAGAACGCCCCAAAACTGTGCCAAAAATACCGTAAAAACGAAGTGCGGAACCCACCTCGACTGCGCCGCGCCGCACAACCGCTCCAATGAAACACTTCGTGCGCTCCGCGAGGTCCATAACGCACCGCCGCACCCCACAAAAATCCCCTCCTCACTCCCTCTCTCGCTCGGTTGGAGAAGAAAGAAAAGAAAATGGAGGAGGAATGGTGTGCGGGGAAGAAAGAAGAAGAAGAGAAGAAAGGGAGGAGGGGGGGCTCCCGTGGACCGAGTCCACGGTGCACCGGCCCACTGCCAGGACGGTCCACCACACTCGGGCGCGTGCACCCGGCCCAGGCACGCGCCTGCCTGCCCACGCGGCACGCGGCCAGCGTGTCACGCGGGCGCGGTTGCCGCGCGCCACACGGGCGCGTGACACCCAATCCCGCGCAGGTGCGGGACATGCCGCGCGCCACACGGGCGCGCGCCCCCCCGCGTGACCGCGCGCGCCAGGCATGAGGCAGTTTCTGAAAAGACTTTACAACTGTTGAATCATTAATCATACCTAGACTGTGTTGATAACTTGAAGAAGTCGTATCAACCTTGAATTTCCTCAAAATTCTCATTATGATTAATGGAAAAGGAAGTCTTTCTGTTGGATGAGGATGTTCAACATACCGTGTCATCCTATTCCAAATGATATACGGAATATTAATGTTCAAACCCGCTGCCTCCGACGAATGTCCCAACAGATATAAGAAAAGCATTCGATCCCAACGTAGGACTTTCGTCTGCATGTTCGGAAGAATATTGTAACATATGATGAAGTTTAGAAACCGGTACTCAGGTCGAAGTTCTTTAGAATAAACAGACTTTCCCGATGACTGAGTCTCCGACATGCATATTCCATTAAAAACAGTTTGCCATAACGAGTTTGCTAAGCTTTTCCCTTTCAAGTAATTGGTTCCCGTTGTGACACCCCCGGAATTTGGATTAGTCCTCTATATAAATGATATAATAGGACTAAATCTCTAACCCGGCTATAGCATTTTGGATGGTAGCAAGATCCAAGAGGAACATGAGAGTTAAGCGTGCTAGAGCTAGAGTAGTTCTAGGATGGGTGACCCCCTGGGAAGTGGGGCCCCACAACACCTCTACCGTCGAGTTGCGTGAGGACTTGAGCTTCGAGGAAACGCCGATACGGATATTGGCACGAGAGGAGAAGAAGCTTCGCAACCGGACGATCCCCTACGTAAAGGTGCAATGGAGTAACCATGAGGAGCGCGAGGCGACCTGGGAACTTGAGACAAAAATGAGAGAGTGTTTTCCTGAGTTGTTTAGTGAGGTTTGAGGATAAGTTTCGTGGACGAAACTTCTTTTAAGGGGTGTGTGGTGTAATATCACAACTTTTCGTGTAACGTTTTACCATCCTGCTAATAAAGTATAAGTTAGAGGAAACTGAATTAATAGATTTTCTTAAGTTGATAATCTTGAGGTGCGGGTATTTTTCTGTGATAGAGCTCGAAAAACGGTGAACGGCGGTGCGACCGGATCCGAATTCCGACTTACGGATCCCCCAGAAAGGGGATTTTAGGATGGCGGTAACCGTGGTGTGCATCGGAAGCTGTGCAAGAGATCGTGCATGCTTTTCGAGGAGATAAGAAATTATCTCTAAGGAATAAATAAAAAATTAATTAAATATGAAATACCCGATGTGGATTTCTACGGTACGTACCAAGAAAAAGAAATCACTTTTCCCAAAAAGAAACCCTAGCCGGAGAGAAAAGAAAGAAAGAGGAAAAGAGAAACCCTAACCGGAAGAGAATGAAAGAAAGAAGGAGAAAGCGGAGGGACCCGATCATCCCCGACGAACGTGCCAAAGCCGGGAGCATGAACGGATCGCCTTCTCCGACGAATCACGGCAAGCGATGCTCTTTTCGATTTTCGTTTCGGGGTTTTTGTCATCGTTTTTGGTTTAGCCGCCGCCGCTATCCCGGGGCTGCCGCCGCGCCCCGGCCGGCGCCGCGCAGTCAGGCTACCCGCAGCGCTGCGCGGGTCTGGCGCCCGTGCCTCGCGGGGCAAGTCCGCGCGGCAGGGCTGCCGCAGCGCCGCGCGGGGCTGGCGCCCGCGCCGCGCTGCAGGCGGTGCCGCGTGGGGCAAGTCCGCGCGGCCAGGCTGCCGCAGTGCCGCGCTGCAGGCGGTGCCGCGCGGGCCAAGTCCGCGCGGCCGGCTGCCGCAGCGCCGCGCTGCAGGCGGTGCCGCGCGGGCCAACTCCGCGCGGTCGGCTGCCGCAGCGCCGCGCGGGGCTGGCGCCCGCGCCGCTCTGCAGGAGGTGCCGCGCGGGGCAAGTCCGCACGGCCGGGCGGCCACAGCGCCGCGCGGGGCTGGCGCCCGCGCTGCCCTGCAGGCCGCGCGGGGCTAGTGCCCGCGCGGTCGCGCCGCTGGTGTAGCCGCACGGGGTTGGTACCCGCGCAGCCATGCCGCATGCGGCACCGCGCGGGGCTGGTGCCTGCGCGGCCGAGCCGCATGCGGTGCGGCACCGGGCCGGTGCCCGCGCGGCCGCATGGCACGCAATGACGCGATGGTGGCCGCGTCGTCCGTCGCACGTCGTCGCCACCGCCGTGCCGAGTCTTTGGTTGTGTTTTTGGGTTTTTGGACTCGGTTTATTTACAGAATATGTTTCCGTCCTGTCCGCGGTTCTTTTGGGGACTTTTTAGGTCCGAGTACCGATTGTGAGCATGGTTCGGTCTCAGGTGTTCCGGTCAGCACATTCGAGGTGGGTACCTTTTGGTATTTCGGTGTAATGTCGTTCCTGTGTATTTCTTGTGATTAAAGTGCTTGTTTTGGTAAACTCTCTAACCCCATTGCATGTGAATCCCGTTTTATATTCTAACTGAGGCGGCTGAGGTCGCAGTATTGTTTTATATGCTCGTATTTGCCTACACGCACACCGGTGGTCTGGCCACCGCACAGGGTGTATTTTTTCAGAAAGATGGTAAGGTTACTCGTGTACCCCACGACTAGGGATGATGGGGACCCCTCAAGGTGAGGCAACTGCTACTTGGGCAGTAGAGGGGTTGGAGGCACCAAGAATTGAGCACGGTATCTGGGGTTGGGGCCCAACATGTTTTAAATCTGGGGTAGGTGCCCAGCGTGATTGTGACAGGGATTTAGCGGTTCATGAGGAGGAAGTGAATGCTCTGGTGTATCGGTTTGTCTTTTCAGTTTATTTCATTTACTTGTTTAACATCTACTTTATCAGTCACTGACAACCCACACTGTGACAGGTCCGAGCAGGGGTGGGAACCGGGACGACGGTGAGGCAACGGTTAGAGGACCCTAGCCTTTGAGGCTATTAAACTTTACAGTTTAATGGTTATCTTTTATTGTGTTTGGTTAGTCTAGCTGTGATTACTTGTGCATGGTTTATCGTGGATGTTGGATTGAGATCTTAGTGTAGGAATATCTACTTATATCTGAGAATGTTGAGATGTATGAATGCGGCTCGTTTTCAAATACAAACATGGTTTCAAAAGCATTTTCAAACCAAGTGTCGTGTGGGCACTGATTTCTAAACTCGTGGATTTATCCTTTCAAGCAATGTTGCCGCTTAAAAGAGATTGTGAAAACGTTTTGTAAAATTGGGTGTCGGGTGGACACCGTCTTTCAAACCTATGGATTTATCCCTTAGAAAAGTATGGTGATTATGATTGTATAGCTAGGTGTGATCTCTCCTTATTATTGCTCAATGATTGCATGGTTAATGTAGTGAACCGGAATTTTGGTATATAAATAAATGTAAATAAAATGGTATGAAATGCTATTTTATTGAATTTATAGAAGTAAAGGATGACCTGGAAACGAATTGGGCCCAAATCGGGATTGGAATGTGAGATCTTGAATCTTACATGAGAAAGAGGGCCCAGATTATAAATGGAAAATTCACAGTTTCGGAAAATTCCGAGAAAATTACGGGAGCTCCGTAAAAGTGTTTTAAGGCCACAGTAAAAGTTTCGCGTTGATCGGACACCCGGATAGAGAGAACGGGCTCCGCCAGCGAATTCAAATGTAGTGGGACGTTTCGCAACCCAAAGTGGGTCCAAACTGAAAAGTTTAAGTACCAGGAGGTAAATTAAGTAAAACTGTGGCTGCCCGTCAAATTTGAGCGAAAACGGGCAAGAACGGACGAAAACGGGCGAAGCTGGGCTTGGGCCCAAGTTTCGGGCGCCTGAAAGTGGGAACCGGGCTCCCGGAAAGTACTGTAGCAAACCGATTTTCGGGCTGCAGTGAACCGGGTTTTTTGCACTGTAGCGAACCGGTTACTGTAGCAGCCCGGTCCGGACTTCGATGCGCCCGAAGGTTACAGTAGCGCGCCCGAATCCCGAGTTGGCATGAATCCCGAGGCAGTTGGCACGGATCCCGAGGCGACGGGCGCAAATCCCGAGGCGGCGGGCGCGAATCCCGAGGCACGGGCACGAATCCCGAGGCAAGGCAGCGCGCACGGCGCGCGGCACGAGGCGCGCTGGTAGGTGAGGACCGCCACGTGGCGCTTCCTCATTGGTCGCGGTGACCGAGGGAGCAGGGGCGTGCGCGGGGAAGGCGCGGCGGCCTGGCGCGTGTCAGCGGGGGTGGCCACGTGTCGGCCCCCCATTGGTCGGTCAGCGTGACGTGACGCGCTGACGCGACGCGACGCAGCTACCCCGGGCGGTAGTGCGGTCCACGTGGCAGCCTCTGATTGGCTGCCACTGGTTCGTGGTCGCGGTGCACCGGTCCAGGGACACGTGTCGCCTCACCATTGGCCGAGCGATGGTGATGTGGCGCCCAGCTGGCATGCCGTGGACCGTGGACCGCGTTGGGGGCGGTAACTGTAGCCGCCCGGAAATTTTCGGGTGCCCGAAAGGTGCGCCCGAAATCCGGATTTTGGCCTATTTAGGCCCGAAACAGCTCATTTTTCCTCCTTTTTCCCTTTTTGCCTTCACCCAAGCGTACCAGGAGGGGAGCCGGGCGATTCCGCTCGGGATTTTCGAGGCCGCACGAATGCGTCGTGGACTCCGTGGAGCGCGCAAGGTGTTCCAAAGAGATGAATGGACACGTGGGACGTCACGGCATTGTCGAGGTGGGCCCCGTTTGTCGTTTTTGCGGTATTTTTGGCACAGTTTTAAGGTTTCCTTTTGGATTTTGGATTTGGCCCCATGCCCACGTGCGTGTTAGGGACCCAACTTTTCTATGCCGTTTTACTGCGCGAGTTTCGCGGGCGTTTTGGACGCGCCTCGTTTTGCGTGCAAGCCCGTGAAGGTGTGCACTGTTTTGCGTGCGGATTCGGCGAATGCACACAGTTTTGGACGCGAGCTTGAAAAACGTGCATCGTTTTGCGTGCAATGTTGAAAAAGGAACATGCACCGTTTTGCGTGCCAATACGAGGTAGGTGCTCCGTTTTGCATGCAGGTTGGACTAACGGGCATCATTTTGCGTGCCGACTCTAACATTGTTTCTCGTTTTACGTGCAGGGTCGGAAAAATGTGCACCGTTTTGCGTGCAACCCTACAGTAGAATGTGCACCGTTTTGCGTGCCAATACGGGGTACGTGCTCCGTTTTGCATGCGGGTTGGACCAATGCGCACCATTTTACGTGTAGATTCTAATAATTTACATCATTTTTTGTGCAGGGCTAGAAAAAATATGCACCGTTTTGCGTTGAACCCTACAGTCTGACGTGCACCATTTTGCGTGCAGATTTGAGGTACGTGCACCATTTCGCGTGCAGATCGTGTTGTCGCGCATCGTTTTGCGTGCCGGCTGAAGTGGCACGCACCATTTTACGTGTGGGTTTGTAATGACGTGCACCGTTTTGCGTGCAGGTATGGTGGACGTGCATCGTTTTGTGTGCAAACTCGAGGGATGTGCACCGTTTTGCGTGCAAGCTCGAGGAAACAAGTAGAATCGCGCGGAGACCAATTGTAAGTGTCTACAAACAATTGGGGGCATCACAAGGTGGGGAATTCTTCCGAAATTGGGTGACCTCTCCCCTTGCTCCTTTGCTTTTCGATTCGAAGCATGATAGTAGCCTGTCAGAGGCGTTAGGTAATTATGATTATGATTGCCTGTGTAGATAAATTCAGATTGAAAAGTGCAACTGTTGGTTGCCAGAGTTAGAGGAATAGATGTGCATGTGTAAATGAACACAGAGGAAAAGTGCAACTGTTGGTTGCCAAAGATATATGATGAATATGCATGCGTAGAGATAATTATTATTTTATGAATGAGATGAAAATAATTGCATGCATGAAAATGATTAGCTATTCATGATTGTGAGCATGTTAGGGTATAACCCTAGGAATCACGTGACATAAGGGAACAACAGTTGTTGGTAGTAAGACTTGGAGAAAACCTAGTATAGGGGTTTGACGAGTGACATCAACTTAGGAGTTATCCTAGGGAGGACGAGTGGCATGGTCTTAGGTGATAACCTAAGGACACTGAATAGAGTGATCAACATAGAGTCAGAGAACTCTAGGATGTATATGACATGGGACTTAGGTAAAGGAAACCTAAGGAGAGCTAGTGGTCAACATAGAGTCAGGGAACTCTAGGACGGATATGACATGGGACTTAGGTAAAGGAAGCCTAAGGAGAGCTAGTGATCAACATAGAGTCAAGGAACTCTAGAATGAGTGTGACATGAAGCTTAGGTAAAGGGAACCTAAGGTAAACTAGAGGAGTTCAAACACACAGACAGGAAAATAGAGTTAAGTTAACCCTAAGTTCAGGGTGGAATCAGAAAAAAAGGGATTAGATCCCACGGCTAAGAATTTAGTGAACATGACCCTAGAGAGTCATAGGGCGTCTGGGTAAATGGATGGACTGGTTTAACTTCAAGTAGAGTTAAACAAAGGAAAGTGGAAAGGATCAAGTGTGGAGACATGAAAGAGAAAACAGGAAATTAGAGTCAGTGTAACTCTAAGATAATAGTGGAACAGGAAATTAGAGTCAGTGTAACTCTAAGTTAAAGCGGAACAGAAAAATAGAGTTAAGTGAACTCTAGGATTCAGTGAGGAATCAGGAAAGTGGGATAAGATCCAAAGGTTAAAGAACTAAACAAATACAACCCTAGAAAGTCATAGGGTGTCTGGGCAAATGGACAATAACTTTAACTTCAATTTGAGTTAAAGAAATAAAAGAGAAATGTTTAAGAGTCCAAGTGACTCCTAGTTATCCTGATGGCGAGACCTAGGATAAGAAATAAGATGTCGGAAAAAGACAAAGTTTAAAAGAAAGCTAAAAGTGGCTAAAAAGCATAAAGAAAATGTAAATGTCGCCTTCGAATTTGAGACTCGTCAAGTGGAGCAGGTGTAGGACCCCCGAACCCCATGCAGCATTTTCCGATGGATCCACTGTTAGAACACCTGTTGTTGGTGTATCTGGCCCATGGTGCATCAATGGGATGCCACAGATGGACCCTGTAAGGTTTTATTAGCTGTGTTGGCTTTCGGCTGGGTTTGCCGAAATTTTGAAAAAGAATTAGGCCAAATAGACGGCGGAAATGGATTCAGCGCGGAAAAACGCTTGAAAATGGCTTTTTGTTTGCCAAATTCTGAGTCCGGATGCCCAAAAACGGACTCCCGGAAAATTTACTGGATTTCTGGTGCATGGGGGAGCCGTGGACCGGCGGGGGAGCCACGTGGCAGGCCCTGATTGGCCGGCGCACGCAGCCGGGTCCACGGAGCACTGGGGTTTGGACCGGGGTGCACCGGGAGGCGCGTGGACCGGCAGGTGTCCACGTGGCAGCGCCTGATTGGGCGGCTCTGGTGCGCTCGGTCTGCGGGAGTGCGCGGGGAGGCGTGGACCGGGGGCGCGCCACGTGGCGGCACCCGGTTGGCGGGCGCATGAGCGCGCGGTCCACGCAGCGCGCGGGGCAGGTGGCCGTACGCGGGGCAGGCGCGGGCGACGTGGGAGGTGCCACGTGGCGCCCGCTGATTCGCGGGCGCCACCTGCCGCGTTGACGCGGGCAGGGACACGTGGCGCTCCCCGTGGCGGCTTGCACGGCTGCGGCGTGTTCGGGGGACACGTGGCGGGCGTCGGCGCGGGTCGGACCAAGCAAGCGTCCGGCCGGATCCCGTGTGCGGGCTGGGCCGGGCCGGGCCGCACTGTGCGCGCCCGAAACCGGCCGGGCCGGGCTGCACTGTAGCCGCCCGAATTCGGGCTGGGCCGCACTGTAGCCGCCCGAATCTGGGCCGGGCTGCACTGTAGCCGCCCGAATCTTGGGCAATTTGGTATTTCTTCATTTGTATTTTTGGGGCCTTTAAATAGCAGCCCGAGCCTCTTTCTTCTCCCCTTTTCTCCTCTTTTCGAGCCTCCTCTGCCCGAGCAACCTTAAGAAGAATTCTTCATCTTCAAGCTCTGGATCCACCTGCAAAGTTTTGGGATTTTATGGGCACGCATCCCGAGGTTCTCTATTTTACGGCGCGGCGCGACGTGGTGGTTCCTGTGTTCTTCTTCGGCGCAGCAGCAGTGTTTTAGCTCCCCTGGTCTACTCCGACGATCTTTTCGAGCGATTTCTTCGCTGCTGGATTCGTAACAGGTGAGGCTACGATTTTGGGTTTCTCGGACATTTTCAGATTTCACGTTTTTCGAGGTGTTTTCTCGTGCTCATTGGGACCCTTTTTGCTGTGAGATTTTGGTGAGGGCAGCACCTTCTTTTGAGGAGATCTTCGCGCACGAGTCTCGGATCAAGACGTGCTTATAGACTTTTTTCATCTACTCGACGCGAGGATCATCGTGGATTTTTCTTGGAATTTTTGGAGACCTTCCCGAAGGTATACACTGTTCCTTTTATCTGTACAAGAGTTTACAGTTGAATGGTTTTGGGATTGTGCGCACCGATACTGTGGAATTTGTAACTTGGCCTACGGTGCTCGGAATTGGACGTGCAGGTACCCGTTTCGAAGCTATCGACGCGAGGATCGCCGTGGTATTTTTATCAGAATTTTTGGAGTTCGTTTTATAGGTGAAAATTTCGCAGTAAGTGGACTGTTCCCAGCAGATTTGTAAAACCTGGATTTTATTGGATTTAAAGTGTAACTGTAGCCTTATGTTGTACCCAGGAGGGATTGTGGGCTGTGCTGGACCTGTTGGACCTAGAGTGGTTATTTTCCTGGTTTTCTCAGCTGTACGGCTCCGGACAGTTAGCGTTTTCAGGTGGGTGGCTTGCTTTCAAGATCTATGGACTGTACTCTAATTCTATTGATATAGAATCATGCATGATAGTGATTGGACTTGGGTAGCATGCTAGAGCGTAGGAATTGTTGATCCTTGTTTTATCTGTCGATCTTGTAATCTCTTGCTTCCTACTATCATGTTAAATATTTGTTATATTGGAACTTGACCTAGCACCCCCGTCATATGTTGCATGTGTAACCAGACCAGTAGAAAACCCTCACTTGGGCTAGGGTTATTTATGTTTAGACATCCACACTTTATGTCGCATTCCTGGACTTAGTGTTATCCTCGCCCGGATAGTGGGCCGAGCGGTCGGGACTTCTCTATAGTGTGGGATGCATTGCACTCGTGCTTGGGAGCAGAGTGGAGTCTGGTAGATGTAGTGGTTCGCTTGTCTGTATCGGGAACCGTTTGGGGTAAATGGTGGACCCGAGAGATCTTGTTTTCCCCTGTTTGGGTCGTCGCCACTGTGTTAGTTGCAGTAGTTTACTAGCGTTAGCCGGACCTAGAACCCAGAACTCTTTTTGACATATACATGATTTTAGTCTACCAATGTTTTCTTCCAAACATCGAAGGGCCGCTGGAGTCTGTTCTTGTTTGATTGGACAAAGGCATCAGCCCTTCGGGGTTTGGGTAAAACACTTGTTTTCTAACTGTTTTTTTTAAAAAAGAACTAAAATCATTAAATATGGATTTCTTCCAGATCAAATTAGTTTTCAATAACAAATGTCACCTTTTCCGGTAAATCTCCCCACTCGAGAGGATTCGAGTGGTCTGGGTTCTAGGGGTCGTCCCTCTGTCGGGACGAAAGCCACGGGGGCCGAGCCTGGAACCTGTTCTTGTTTGATAGGGTTGTAGGTGTAGGTCCCCCGGGACTTTCGGGCCCTGTTGGTGTCTTCCGCGAGTTGTATTGTGATTATTGCCTTCCCGAACTATAAGGGATCGTGAACTTCGATAGTCGGAGCCTAGAGTCTGTTCTTGTTTGATAGGGTTCTTAGCACCGGTCTATCAGGTTTCCGAACCCTTATGGTGTCGGTCTTTTTGGAGAGTTTAGTGTTCTCTTGTGGGAGCCGTCTGGTGGACGGTGGCCCCAGCTGTGTGACTTCCAGCTTGGTGTTGTTGGTCGATCTTGTTGATCGTGGTTTGGACTACAGCCTGCATGAGCCATATTTGAGCTCGACAGAGATACGCGGATACTTTCCTCGGTGGGGTCGCTCCCCTCGAGAGCCACTCCGGAGTTGGGCCTGTTACTTGCTATCGCGACTTGTCGACGCCGTCCCTCTGACTGGCCCAGTTAGTGGCAGTCACGGACACCCTACGGTAGACCCGTCCTGTTGAGGATATGTGGCAGTAGGTGGGCGCAGGTTTGACTGGACCCTTTGAGGCAGTCAGTTTAGATTTGGTGAGTTTACTGTGTGTGTTAGTAGATGCATCATGTTTCATCTGTCCCTTTCCTTGAGCATCTAGATAGAGGCATAGTAGCTGTTGAGTTACTTTTCCAGCCTTTCATTTCAGTTTTATATTGTTACTTTATGCCTCTAGTAGACTTAGTGGGCAGACCGTCGGGCTTGTTGGCGGCACCCACTGAGAACTACTTGGGACGTAGTTCTCACACCCGTCGTGGTGTATTTTTCCCACAGGGACTTCTACTCCGGTTCCTGCTGCTCCTGTTGCTGCTTCTTCTGATCGAGGTAAGGGAGTCGCGAGATAGTTCCCCACCAGTCGTCGTCCAGAGAGTAGATGTACCCTTATTACTTTTGAGAGTTCCTGTTGAGAGAACCTTGTAGTGAGGTATAGAGTTGTATTTATTTTCTACTGCTCGAGTGACTTTTGTACTTTTGGTGAGGACTTGTGTTGTATATAGTTTTTATTTCTAGCAGTTTTACTTTCAGCTCTGATATCTGCATAGTATAGATGCTCTTTTGCAGGTTAGTCGCTTCGTCTATACGGGCTTCCCGTATGGGCGGCGGATCTGTTGGCGAGCCCGGGTCGCAGTTTCGACGCCGGGGCGTGACAGATTAGGTGGTATCAGAGCCTAGGTTGTAGGTCATTATGGACTTAGAAACCCTAGGCTTGTGGTTGGACATTAGGATGACTATGTGAGAGTCGTGACTGTTAGCGAGAGTCCTGATTGAGTTTTTACCTCTCCCAAGGGATGGGATGAGTGACTGGCATGTTTATTCTCCTAAGCGATTATGTTGGCTGCAGACAACATAATGCTAGGGAATGGATGACATGTCCTAGACTTTCGCTGGATTGGGTCGTGTGTTGTTTGGTACTGTCCTGATGTTTCCATGTGTGTTGCAGGTGGGCACGATGCCTCCCCGACGCGGGGTGCAGACGCGTTCTCAGCCTTTTCCCTCCGATGAGCCTGGGCAGGAGGAGCCAGCGCAGGGTCAGCAGAGTGAGGTGCAGGAGCTTCGGGCTCAGTTGGCCCAGTTGTCTGAGGCGGTGCAGCGCCAGGAGGAGGCTTCTCAGCGCCAGGAGGAGGCTTCTCGGCGCCAGGAGGAGGCCTTTGGTCGGATGATGCTTCTTTTAGAGCAGAGGACGCAGCCTGTGGTAGCACCCCCTGTGTGTTCGCCTGTGCCTTCTTCGCCAGCTGTGGCGCCCCCTGTGGTCCCGTCAGCGCCGGCTATTCCTGTCGAGCCGGTTTCTAGCATACCACCGCCTGGATCGATGGGACCTTTGACTTTGGCTGAGCAGAGTGCGGTGGTGGATTTGTTGATGAGGTTCCGCCGGTTTGATCCACCCCGTTTTTCTGGTATGAGTGCTGAGCCGTGGGAGGCAGAGTCTTGGATCACGGCCATGGAGCGTCATTTTGAGAGTTTGTTCGTTGATGATCGATTTCGAGTCTTTTTGGCTACACACTACTTGGAGGGCAACGCCGAGGCTTGGTGGCGGCGTGTGCGGCCTGCTGGTCCGCCTGGGACGCAGATTCTTCCCTGGGCGGAGTTCCGCAGACTTCTGTTAGGGGCCTTCTTTCCTGAGAGTGTTCGCCAGAGATTGGAGGAGCAGCTGAGAAATCTCCGCCAGGGAGATCGGCCCGTGAATGCATACATAGCCGAATACAATCAGCTGTTGGCTAGTATGCCTCACGTGGCCAGGGACGAGTCTCACCGGATCTACATGTTCGAGCGGGGGCTGCGCCGGGATATTTATCAGCTTGTTCGCTCACGCAGATTACAGACTTTGGAGGCATCGATGGAGCAGGCGTTATATATTGAGTCTGGAGAGGCAGTGATGTCAGAGGTGGCTCTAGCCCCCGTAGTGATTCCTGGGGCGAAGCGCCCAGCACCGGGTGATGAGGGGCAGACGAGCGGGCAGGGACCTCCGAGACCTCCACGATCTCATCCTGAGGGTCGTGGGTTTCGTAGGCGCCGGAGATCTGGTGAGCCCCAGCAGCAGCAGCATCAGCGGTATCGGCAGCAGCGGCAGGAGCGGTGCGTCATCTGTGGCGGGCCTCATCCCCCGTCGCAGTGTGATCAGAGACAGGGGCGGTGTTTCCTTTGTGGAGAGTTGGGACATTTCCGCGCAGCTTGCCCCCAGGCCATTTTGTCAGTGCGGCCGATTGCGACAGCACCCCCCTTGCCCATCCATGCAGCGGGAACCCCTCCGGCACACCAGCGGACAGAGTGGGCCACGACGTCGGGACAGACGGGACGGCGACCTGCAGCACCCAGTGGACGGGTTTATGCAGCCCTGTTGGAAGACACCCCGGCAGCGGATCGTGCTGCGGCAGGTATGATTTTATTTCAGCTAGCTGAGTTGAGCATTTTGTTACCGCTGCATTCTTCTGCTTTATTAGTTGAGTATCTGCATCGGCATCCTTGCATGGGTATGGGTTAGGAATTTCTGCTACATGTTTTAGCTATTGGATTCTTCCCAGTATCCTTTGAGTAGAGGAGGATCGCGGTGTATGATCAGTGCAGTTGAGACTTGGGACTTCACTTGCTGTTGTGACGATTCAAGGACAGCTCCAGGACTTGGATTGAGCACCCAGGTTGGGCTGATTGATGCGGTGCTGTGCTACGACTGATGATAGAATGAAAGCAGTTATCCTTCTGCGAGTTGGACTGGAGGAGTTCGTTTTCTCGGATTGTCGGCGTATCCTTCCAACAGCATGGGCTTTAGCGACTGTGGACAGACGCCACCTCGGGAGCAGACGTGATGTTAGGACTAGTGGTTATGTCCTTAGGAGTCTCGGTTAGTGATAGCTTCCTTTTGTGGCCACAGTAGGAATGACACCAACACTTCTCCCCCTTTTCTCACCTTGTACTGAAATTTACGAGCAGGACGAAAACTTCGAAAGATTGCTCCAGAAATGGAGACAGTGCCCGAACCTGTTCTTGTTTGATTGGGGCGAAGGCACTGATTTTTCGAAATTTTCGGACTTTTCGCTAATTTCAGCTGTTTTCTAAATTGAGGGTTGGAGTTGATGTCTTTCCTGCTGGTGGAGCCGTATCTTTCTTGTTAGTTTAGTGTTGCGTTCTTGGTTGTTTTGATTGTTTTGGTTTTATTGTTGTGGCGTGTTTTTGTTTCGGGGACGAAACTTCCTTTTAGTGGGGGAGGATGTAGGAACCCCGAACCCCATGCAGCATTTTCCGATGGATCCACTGTTAGAACACCTGTTGTTGGTGTATCTGGCCCATGGTGCATCAATGGGATGCCACAGATGGACCCTGTAAGGTTTTATTAGCTGTGTTGGCTTTCGGCTGGGTTTGCCGAAATTTTGAAAAAGAATTAGGCCAAATAGACGGCGGAAATGGATTCAGCGCGGAAAAACGCTTGAAAATGGCTTTTTGTTTGCCAAATTCTGAGTCCGGATGCCCAAAAACGGACTCCCGGAAAATTTACTGGATTTCTGGTGCATGGGGGAGCCGTGGACCGGCGGGGGAGCCACGTGGCAGGCCCTGATTGGCCGGCGCACGCAGCCGGGTCCACGGAGCACTGGGGTTTGGACCGGGGTGCACCGGGAGGCGCGTGGACCGGCAGGTGTCCACGTGGCAGCGCCTGATTGGGCGGCTCTGGTGCGCTCGGTCTGTGGGAGTGCGCGGGGAGGCGTGGACCGGGGGCGCGCCACGTGGCGGCACCCGGTTGGCGGGCGCATGAGCGCGCGGTCCACGCAGCGCGCGGGGCAGGTGGCCGTACGCGGGGCAGGCGCGGGCGACGTGGGAGGTGCCACGTGGCGCCCGCTGATTCGCGGGCGCCACCTGCCGCGTTGACGCGGGCAGGGACACGTGGCGCTCCCCGTGGCGGCTTGCACGGCTGCGGCGTGTTCGGGGGACACGTGGCGGGCGTCGGCGCGGGTCGGACCAAGCAAGCGTCCGGCCGGATCCCGTGTGCGGGCTGGGCCGGGCCGGGCCGCACTGTGCGCGCCCGAAACCGGCCTGGCCGGGCTGCACTGTAGCCGCCCGAATTCGGGCTGGGCCGCACTGTAGCCGCCCGAATCTGGGCCGGGCTGCACTGTAGCCGCCCGAATCTTGGGCAATTTGGTATTTCTTCATTTGTTTTTTTGGGGCCTTTAAATAGCAGCCCGAGCCTCTTTCTTCTCCCCTTTTCTCCTCTTTTCGAGCCTCCTCTGCCCGAGCAACCTTAAGAAGAATTCTTCATCTTCAAGCTCTGGATCCACCTGCAAAGTTTTGGGATTTTATGGGCACGCATCCCGAGGTTCTCTATTTTACGGCGCGGCGCGACGTGGTGGTTCCTGTGTTCTTCTTCGGCGCAGCAGCAGTGTTTTAGCTCCCCTGGTCTACTCCGACGATCTTTTCGAGCGATTTCTTCGCTGCTGGATTCGTAACAGGTGAGGCTACGATTTTGGGTTTCTCGGACATTTTCAGATTTCACGTTTTTCGAGGTGTTTTCTCGTGCTCATTGGGACCCTTTTTGCTGTGAGATTTTGGTGAGGGCAGCACCTTCTTTTGAGGAGATCTTCGCGCACGAGTCTCGGATCAAGACGTGCTTATAGACTTTTTTCATCTACTCGACGCGAGGATCATCGTGGATTTTTCTTGGAATTTTTGGAGACCTTCCCGAAGGTATACACTGTTCCTTTTATCTGTACAAGAGTTTACAGTTGAATGGTTTTGGGATTGTGCGCACCGATACTGTGGAATTTGTAACTTGGCCTACGGTGCTCGGAATTGGACGTGCAGGTACCCGTTTCGAAGCTATCGACGCGAGGATCGCCGTGGTATTTTTATCAGAATTTTTGGAGTTCATTTTATAGGTGAAAATTTCGCAGTAAGTGGACTGTTCCCAGCAGATTTGTAAAACCTGGATTTTATTGGATTTAAAGTGTAACTGTAGCCTTATGTTGTACCCAGGAGGGATTGTGGGCTGTGCTGGACCTGTTGGACCTAGAGTGGTTATTTTCCTGGTTTTCTCAGCTGTACGGCTCCGGACAGTTAGCGTTTTCAGGTGGGTGGCTTGCTTTCAAGATCTATGGACTGTACTATAATTCTATTGATATAGAATCATGCATGATAGTGATTGGACTTGGGTAGCATGCTAGAGCGTAGGAATTGTTGATCCTTGTTTTATCTGTCGATCTTGTAATCTCTTGCTTCCTACTATCATGTTAAATATTTGTTATATTGGAACTTGACCTAGCACCCCCGTCATATGTTGCATGTGTAACCAGACCAGTAGAAAACCCTCACTTGGGCTAGGGTTATTTATGTTTAGACATCCACACTTTATGTCGCATTCCTGGACTTAGTGTTATCCTCGCCCGGATAGTGGGCCGAGCGGTCGGGACTTCTCTATAGTGTGGGATGCATTGCACTCGTGCTTGGGAGCAGAGTGGAGTCTGGTAGATGTAGTGGTTCGCTTGTCTGTATCGGGAACCGTTTGGGGTAAATGGTGGACCCGAGAGATCTTGTTTTCCCCTGTTTGGGTCGTCGCCACTGTGTTAGTTGCAGTAGTTTACTAGCGTTAGCCGGACCTAGAACCCAGAACTCTTTTTGACATATACATGATTTTAGTCTACCAATGTTTTCTTCCAAACATCGAAGGGCCGCTGGAGTCTGTTCTTGTTTGATTGGACAAAGGCATCAGCCCTTCGGGGTTTGGGTAAAACACTTGTTTTCTAACTGTTTTTTTTAAAAAAGAACTAAAATCATTAAATATGGATTTCTTCCAGATCAAATTAGTTTTCAATAACAAATGTCACCTTTTCCGGTAAATCTCCCCACTCGAGAGGATTCGAGTGGTCTGGGTTCTAGGGGTCGTCCCTCTGTCGGGACGAAAGCCACGGGGGCCGAGCCTGGAACCTGTTCTTGTTTGATAGGGTTGTAGGTGTAGGTCCCCCGGGACTTTCGGGCCCTGTTGGTGTCTTCCGCGAGTTGTATTGTGATTATTGCCTTCCCGAACTATAAGGGATCGTGAACTTCGATAGTCGGAGCCTAGAGTCTGTTCTTGTTTGATAGGGTTCTTAGCACCGGTCTATCGGGTTTCCGAACCCTTATGGTGTCGGTCTTTCTGGAGAGTTTAGTGTTCTCTTGTGGGAGCCGTCTGGTGGACGGTGGCCCCAGCTGTGTGACTTCCAGCTTGGTGTTGTTGGTCGATCTTGTTGATCGTGGTTTGGACTACAGCCTGCATGAGCCATATTTGAGCTCGACAGAGATACGCGGATACTTTCCTCGGTGGGGTCGCTCCCCTCGAGAGCCACTCCGGAGTTGGGCCTGTTACTTGCTATCGCGACTTGTCGACGCCGTCCCTCTGACTGGCCCAGTTAGTGGCAGTCACGGACACCCTACGGTAGACCCGTCCTGTTGAGGATATGTGGCAGTAGGTGGGCGCAGGTTTGACTGGACCCTTTGAGGCAGTCAGTTTAGATTTGGTGAGTTTACTGTGTGTGTTAGTAGATGCATCATGTTTCATCTGTCCCTTTCCTTGAGCATCTAGATAGAGGCATAGTAGCTGTTGAGTTACTTTTCCAGCCTTTCATTTCAGTTTTATATTGTTACTTTATGCCTCTAGTAGACTTAGTGGGCAGACCGTCGGGCTTGTTGGCGGCACCCACTGAGAACTACTTGGGACGTAGTTCTCACACCCGTCGTGGTGTATTTTTCCCACAGGGACTTCTACTCCGGTTCCTGCTGCTCCTGTTGCTGCTTCTTCTGATCGAGGTAAGGGAGTCGCGAGATAGTTCCCCACCAGTCGTCGTCCAGAGAGTAGATGTACCCTTATTACTTTTGAGAGTTCCTGTTGAGAGAACCTTGTAGTGAGGTATAGAGTTGTATTTATTTTCTACTGCTCGAGTGACTTTTGTACTTTTGGTGAGGACTTGTGTTGTATATAGTTTTTATTTCTAGCAGTTTTACTTTCAGCTCTGATATCTGCATAGTATAGATGCTCTTTTGCAGGTTAGTCGCTTCGTCTATACGGGCTTCCCGTATGGGCGGCGGATCTGTTGGCGAGCCCGGGTCGCAGTTTCGACGCCGGGGCGTGACAGCAGGACTCCCTGGGCAGTGACCCGTCGGACGAGGTACTTTCGAAAGGCTTAAAGTGAAAGCAAAGAACTAAATGCTCAAAGAAAAGAGAAAGAGATTTGCCAGTGGCAAAAAGGGAGCTATAAGCTCGAATAAGAAAGAAAAGCAAGTGTTCAAAGGCAAAGAGGCTAAGAACTAAAGTAAAAGAGAAAGAAAAGAAAAGAAAAAGAAAAGAAAGAGAAAAGAAAAAGAAAAAGAAAATATAAAGATTCTACGGAGTGAAACGCGGCCCATGTTGGAGTAGTTGGCAGTGCCCCTCTCCCGGGTAGAGACCCGTTCGGGACGTTTCTTCCGTAGGACGGGGTAACACTTGCGGGTGTTATCGGCAACCTTACAAATCTTATCTTATGGTAGCAGGACTACCGGGCTGGGGCCCGTCGGATAAGAATTTCTGAGGGTTAACTTGAACTAAAGCACCAGAATATAAAGAATAAAGGAAACAGAGTGGCCAAGGTGGCCGAGTTAGTTTGACCCTGTATACAGCGGCATAGTGGCCGAGTTGGTGCTTAGTAGCCTAGTATGACTAGACAGAGTAGTGCTGGGTCGATGATTATATACAGACAGTGATATATTATTTTGCATAGCTGCATTTGATATCGAGGATTTTAGTTTCCTAGCACTATTATTATTGCTTCCATTGGACCAAGTGGTGTAGGACACTTTCTCTCGGTGGTTGAACCTACTGGGAACTATGTCGTAGTTCTCACACCCCTTGGGTGACTCCCCCCCACAGGTTCAGGTATGGATGCAGCGATCGCGACGGTTCAGAGGCAGACGACGAGGTATACGACAGGGGCAAGGGCCTAGCAGCATAGAGAGCTAGAGGGTCTAGCAGAGGTATCCCTTTTTATATATTTCTTGAGTGAACCTTGTATGGTGAGGAAATGATGTAAAAGAATTGTAATAATTTTATTTGCAAGTTCAGAAATGTAAAGTGTAATAAAGTAATGCATGGTTCACTCTGGTATGCTTTCATTTCCGCATTAACTGTTGGTTATTGAATGAAAGTTTTAAATTTGTAGTGATTTTTAGTACTCTGATATTGAGCTTCCGCATACACTTGTTGTGTTATTATGGATGTTACCGTTCCTTTCGGGTAGAAAAAGGTCTTACCCGATTGGCGGGTCTGTTGGCGTGCCCGAGCCGTACAAATTGGCGGGCTCGGGGCGTGACAGTTAAAGTACTAGTCGTGTTCGGAACGCCGTACATATACAAAGGAGGCTCCGCCCGTTTGGGGAGTGAATTTGTATATGTGGCGGGTCTGGCGCGCATCGGAGGCAAGGTTCATTTAAAGAAGAAAAAAATATATGTGTACGTTTTCTGCTCTTTTAGAACCTCCGGGGCATGACAAGTGAGGACCTTGGATTTGGTCCATTGATTGGTTGGTCCTACAGTAGCTCCAGGATTTTGATATGGTGATTGGATATGGATTGGTTATCCAAGTATTATGCTACCATGGATTGTCGAGAGAGGACGGTGACCCTCTGTGGACTAGGTCAGGAGGTGTATGTTACAGAGGATGCCAGAGCACGACAGGTGTTGAGTCGTGGTTGTATCGTTTTTCTAGCGACTGTAGAGGAGGTGCCTACGGCGGCACCGGGACTAAAGGATATCCTTATCGCCCGTGAGATCCCGGGTGTGAGTCCACTTGAGCTGATGATGATGCCGCCGGTTAGGGAGATTGAGTTTGCGATTGATGTGGTTCTGGGAACCGCGCCAACCTCGACAGCACCTCATTGGGTGTCACCAGTAAAGCTGAGAGAGCTGTAGAGCAGTTGCAGGATCTGACGGATCGAGAGGGCTGTATGACCCAGTGCCACGTCGTTGATACAGGACGGTGAGGATTCGAGAAATTGATACTTAAGTATGATGCCACGCCGTTGATACACGGTGGTGATGTCACGCCGTTGATACACGGTGGTGATGCCACGTCGTTGATACACGACGGTGAGGGTTCTATTGTGGTTCGAGCACAGGCAGGTCCGGGTTTTGTTCAGGACCATCTAATTGGATCATATTTTTGGCTGTTGCTCTTTTGCGAGGCATGTATCTATTCAGAATCATGCAGCTGAGGATGATATCAGCATCGATGTGGATGATTGCCTGTGATAGAGAGGGATTTGAGTTATCTATCGACCCCCTTAAACCTGAAGTACTTGGTGACTTAGAAGGAGTTTAATTGAGGCAATGCGGGTGGATAGAGTTATTGAAGATATATGGTTGATCTTATAGTATTATCCCGGCGAGGACATTATGGTCGTGGACGCCTTGACTAGGCAAGCAGTGCAACCTTGGAGTGAGGTGACCGTTCTGGGGATGCCACTTTTTGGAGCTTTGGAAGTAGAGTGTTAGCCGCAACAGGAACAACTTCAACGCCTCTCTTCCCTTTTCTGTTTATGCCGAGGTTTGACGAACTAATCGCCGATTTCTAAAGGCTGCTCCAGAAATGGAGAAGGTGCTGGAGCCTGTTCTTGTTTGATTGGGGTGAAGGCACTAGCCATTCGAGGTTTTCGAACTTTTCGCCGTTTTCGGCTGGTTTTCAAAATTAAGAGTTGGGGGTTGGGAAATGTTCCTGATGTTGGGCTCATTCCCCTGTTGATGGATGCGAGAGTGTATTTGAGGAGTTTTGAGCGGTTTGTTGCTGTAGGGGCAGCGGAGGAGTTATTATTTGTCCTGAGGAATGTATGTATTTGATCCCTCGCGTGTTTTGGACTTCACTTCCTTGGTGTTGGACGAGGATTTGAGCTATCATGAGCGACCGATGCAAATTCTTGCTCGTGAGGCCAAAGAATTGTGCAGTCGGGTCATACCATTGGTGAAGGTCCAGTGGAGCCATCATGAGGAGAGAGAGGCCACTTGGTAGCCTGAGAATGAGTTGAGGATCTCCTATCCCTTTTGATTGAGACACCTTCCTAAGTTATGGATTTTTCTAGTTTTGAGGACGAAACTCTTTTAAGGAGGGGATGATGTAGAGTACCGGGGCTTCGTGTAGTGCACCGACTTCGCAAGATAGCATGGTGCGGTGAAATCGCCCGCAGCAGGTTCAGAATATGTTTACGCTCGAGTTCGGGATGATTCGGATCGACACGGGAGCCTTTGGATTGAAAAGTGTGTTGATGGCGTCGAGATTAGGAGCCCCAGCTGATTACAGCATTTTGGGACATTGCGTACCGGTACCCGAGGTTGGGTACCGGAACGAATTTAAAAGGAAACCGACAGAGAGTTTCGGTTGGGGAAAACAGTGGAAATTTTCTAAGTCCCAGGGTACCGGTACTGGATCATGCATACCGGTACCCCATATCCCATTTGGCTTGAGTACCGGAATGCGGGGGCGGGTACCGGAACACTGGGTTGGACTGGGTGGATTTGGCCCTCGGTTTGGGAAATTTGTGCTCGGGTACCGGTACTGAGCACCCGAGTACCGGTACTCAGCCTCCAGAACTTGGGGGCAGTGAGGGTAAAAGAGTATTTTCACTTCCCAACCACCCGCTACACAGCATTAACTCCCCTTTGCCTTTATATATGGATCCTCCTCCTCCTCTATTTTCTGTGGGATCCAAGGAAAGAAAGAGAGATAGAACGAGAGAAAGAAAGGGAGAGAGAGAGAGTTGGACGGAGAGCTTCGGCTGGGTGTTGCGCGAAGCTGACCGAGGGAGTGTGAGTGTGCATGCTGTGAGCACTAGGTGGATTTTTGTAGTGTCCTTGACTTTTTGCAATCACTTAAATTTTAAGAGTTTATTTTATTAGTGACTTTTGGAATTTTGAATTGGTACTCGCGAGTATTTTTCGGTGATAGGGCTCGAGAAATGTTGAACGGCGGTGCGACCGGATCTGAAATCCGACTCCCGGATCTCTCGGAATAGAATTTTGAAGTTCGCAGAGTTTACAGCGCGCATCGAAATCCGTGCAACGTGATATGCACGCTTTTTGAGGCAATGGGGTAGGTTCCTTGAGGATCGGTTTAGCAACGGTAATTGTATGATGGTAAAACGAGTCGTTAGTTAACCTCCTTTCAATCCCCTTTTTATTTACTCTCGGTTAGGGTTGTGGGGGGATATTTTCTAGGTATATTTATGGCAACCCTCTTTTCGAAATCGCAAATGGGGGGAAAGGGGTTTCGATTTTCAAACTCTGAAATTCTTTTTAAAAGAGAAAAGGGGGGGGAGATCGGGTTTTCAAAATTCGAAATAGAAAAGAAAGTGGGAACCTCGTTTTTTGCAACCAAGCGTACCGGAGGCCGAGGACGAGACGGGGAGTGGATCCGGAACCTTGTACCGCAAGGGACGAAATCGGATCATCTTCTCTGAAACCTCGAGGTGAGCGTTGCTTTTTCTTGGGTCTTCTCATGGAAGTTTTAGAGTCGTGTTGCCCTAGCCTTGCCGTCGTCGCAGCCGCCGTGCCGCCGCGCCCGCGCGGGCCTTGCCCGCGCGGGGCCTTGCCCGTGCGTGGCCCTGCTGCTGCCGACGCGCCGCGCCCGCGCGGGGCTTCCTGCCGCCGCGCCACCCCCGCGGAGCCTTGCCCGCGCGGGAACCTGCAGCCGCGCCGCCGCCCGCGCGGGCACGCGCCCGCGCGGGGCATCCTACAGCCGCGCGGGGCGTTACGTCGCCGCACCGCCGCACGAGCATGCGCCCGCGCGGGGCTTTTCGCCGCCGCGTAGCCGCACGGGCATGCGCCCTCACGGGGCCTCGCTGCCATCGCATTGTTGCCGCGCCGCCCGCGTGGGCATGCGCCCGCGCGGGGCTCGCTGTCGCCGCCACCCCACCCGCACTGGGTCTGTGCCGCGCGGGGCGTTCCGCCGCGCCGCTGCCACTGCATTTTCGGCGACCTCGCCGTGTCGCCGCCACTCGGCTCCTTTCGTGTCCCGACCGTCGCGTAATTAGTGTTGAGTCATTTGTGTGTCGTGTCTTCGCAAATAATCTTTGGTTTTAACGGTTGTTTCTCTGGGGACTCCATAGGTCGGGGTGTCGTTCGAAAGTCGCAAGTCAACTTCGGATGTTCTGACCAAACGTTGTTCAGGTCGGTACCCCCCTCCGTCACTTCAGGAATGTGGTAAAAATTATGTCCTGTCATGAATAAAGCAACACTTATATCGTGATCGTGTCTAACTCCTGTTTTACATAAGCATGTTTATTACTAATATCTCTGGCGACTGCGGGTCGCTCTGGTTTATGATACACACAATTATCACGTTATGAGCCCAAGGTTGCTTGCACGCACACCAGCGGTTTGGCCACCGCACTGGTGTATTTTTTCAGAAAGATGGCACATTGGCCCATGTACCCCACGACTAGTGATGATGGGGACCTCTCACGGTTGCTCAGGGGCAGCACGAGCGCCGTGGAGGGGTTATAAGCAATCATGAGAGGCAGGTGCACATATTTGATTGTTACAGGAGCAGGTGCACATATTTGATTGTTACAGGTGCAGGTGCACATATTTGATTGTTACAGGAGCAGGTACACATATTTGATTGTTACAGGAGTAGGTGCACATATTTGATTGTTACATGTGCAGGTGCACATATTTGATTGTAACAGGAGAAGGTGCACATATTTGAATGTTACAGGAGCAGGTGCACATGTTTGATTGTTACAGGGGCAGGTACACATGTCCGATTTGTTACAGGGTACCGTGGCTGTCACGCCCCGGGGTCGAAACTGCGACCCGGGCTCGCCAACAGATCCGACACCTATGCCAAACTCCGCATAGGCGAAGCGTCCTACCTGCAAGAAAAGTACTACAGCTAACAGATATCAGAGCTAAAAATAAAATAATCTGCTGTAAATGTAAAATCAACCACTGTACAACTGGAAATAAAGATACAATGTCCATCTCCCAAATACGATCATACACAAAGTCCTCTAATACAAAACTCAGAACTCAACAGGGAGATATCTCCAATAAATACATCAGTGTACAGGCTCTCAATACATATCATATCCTCACTACAACAGTCTCTCAAAAGAAGAAAAAAATAACTAATCTACTGAAGCTCTCCTCTGAAGGAGTACCGCTACACTCCAACGACGGGTAGGGAACTAGCTCGCGACTCCCTCGCCTCGGTCAAAAGAATCAGCAACTGGAGCAACACGAACAGGAGTAGAAGTCCTTGGGGAAAAGACACCACGACGGGTGTGAGAACTACATCCCACAGTAGTTCTCAGTGGGTGCCGCCAACAAGCCCGACGGTCTGCCCACTAAGTCTACTAGAGGCATAAAGTATCAAAGTGGTACTGAAAGAAAAGAGCTGGAAAAGAAAGACTCTACAGCTACTATGCCTCTATCTAGATGCTCAAAAAGTGGAACAGATGGAAACATGATGCATCTACTATCCCTCAACTCAGATCACCCAATCTACACTGACTGCCTCCTCGGGTCCAGTCAAACCTGCGCCTACCTACTGCCGTTACATCCATGTAGGACCGGACTGACGTAGGGCGTCCGTGACTGCCAAAACTGGCCCAACCAGAGTGACTGCGTCGACAAGTCGCGATACAAAAGTAACAAAATCCACCCCGGGCGTGGCTCTCGAGGGGCACAACCCGACCGAGGAAAAGGTATCCGCGCACTCTATCGCTCAGGTGGCACTGCAGGCTATAGTCCAAAATCCACGCTCACGCTCAGAACGGAAAGACTCAGAATCCTCAATTATCTCGCACAACGGTCGGAGCACTCTCGACGACTCAGCTGATCAGCTCTCACGAACACGAGACTCTGGCCTCTCCAATAACTCACAGCACAAAACACACTGGCTGGAGATACTCCACAGCCAGGATCAACCCACCACTCAGGACTAACAAAACTGGTCGGACAACACTCAACGACCCGGGACCACCGTCAACCCCAACGGTTCCCAACAACACAAGCCAGAAGATACTCGACGGCCCGGGACCACCGTCTACACAACGGCTCCCCCCGACAGAACATCAAACTCACAGAAGACACCAACCAGGGCCCGAAAGTTCCGGGAGACCAACACCTACAACCCTATCAACAAGAACAGGTTCCAGGCTCGGCCCCCGTGGCTTTCGTCCCGAAAAAGGAACGACCCTTAGAACCCAGACCACTCGAATCCTTTCGAGTGGGGAGAATTACAAGAAAAATGTGACATTTGTTACTGAAACCCATTTTCACTCAACCCACGCAGGGCGAGGACTAAAAGTAGTTCCCTTTTTGAAAAACTATCTTGATTTAAGGAGAAACCCATTTTAATGATTTCAGTTCTTTTAGGAAAAACAGTTAGAAAACAAGTATTTTATACCCAACCCCCGAAGGGCTAATGCCTTTGTCCAATCAAACAAGAACAGACTCCAGCGGCCCTTCGATGCTTGGAAGAAAAACATTGGTAGACTAAAATCATGTGTATGTCAAAAAGGTTCTGGGTTGTAGGTCCTGCTAACACTGGTACACAACTGCCACTAACACGGTGGCGACAACACAAACAGGGAAACAAGATATCCCGGGATCACCGTTGACCCAAACGGCTCCCGCCACAGATAACGACCAACAACATCTACCAGACTCCACTCTGCTCCCAAGCACGAGTGTAACATGCATCCCACACTAAAAGGAAGTCCCGACCCCTCGGCCCACTACCCGGGCGAGGATAACACTATGTCCAGGAATGAAATATAAGGTGTGGATGTCTAAACATAAATAACCCTAGCCCAAGTGAGGGTTTTCTACTGGTCTGGTTACACATGCAACATATGACGGGGGTGCTAGGTCAAGTTCCAAGATAACACTAATTTAACAGATGGTAGGAAGCAAAAGATCACAAGATCGACAGATAAATACCAGGAATATCAATTCGTACATTCTAGCATGCTACACAATAAACTCACAAACATGCATGATCCTACATCAGTAGAATTACTGTACAGCCCATAGGTATTGAAGACGAGGCCACCCACCTGTAGGTGCTACACTGTCCAAAGTCCTACAGCTGAAAATGCCAGGAGCAACAATCCCCACTAATCTGCAGTCCCTACGGTTCGAAAACACTGAACAACTCCTCCTGGTACAAACATATGTTGGGTTATACTATAATAAGGATCTAAATAGTGGAAAAACCACCTAGAGGGGGGGTGTATAGGTGTAAACGATAAACACTCAAAAATCTTTGCGTAATAAAACCCAATGCGGAAATGAAAAATAACACGCAAGATTTTTACGTGGAAAACTCCAAAACCAGGAGTAAAAAACCACGGAACCGATAACATGGTGAAATCAACTAAGATGATAACACGTACAAAGGTGATATAACGCACTCACAGACGACTCATCCTTTTTCCATACGCTCCGAGTTGATATTCTCCGCTCGCTCCGCAACGCGCCTCGAATCCACGATTTGCGTCCAACGCCGAATCCACGGCGTCCAACGTCGAGTCCACGACGTCTGACCGAATCCACGGTCTCCACCAGGTAGTACGTCTCGATCACACGAACGTACCTCGCTCTGAATCCACGAGAGCGGTAGCACCTTGAATCCACAAGGCCACGCGAATCCACGCGCCGATTTTGGGGAAAATCGTTGTTTTGTTGGTGGTGATGATCCGCCGAATACTTAGATCAAAGATAGATCGAAAATGCCATCTAAGTATTCATTAATTTGATTCTACTCAAAATCTGAGTATGAAAACCTAGAATCAAATTAATTAATATAGATGAAGAAACATAGAATTAAATCTAGTTATTTCCTTTCTTCTCTATATGTGGATCTTATAAGATTTTCTCCGTTAATATTTTTTCGTTATTTCCCGGAGTATAAAACTTATCGTGGATTACCCTAAAAGATAGAATTAGGGTTTACTTATAGGTTAGAAACCATTGGAAGTGGATAAGAATCAAAAACTGATTGTAACAGAATTTTTCGCACACGACGGTCCGGACTGGATTAGGCTCGTTTAGGACTGTCGTTGTTTTTCAGAGAATTCCTGAAAAAACAAGGTTCGGGGTCCGGAACGAAATCCTACGGTCCGGACTGTTCATGCGATTTCAGCAAACTCCACGTTCGGGGTCCGGAACGAAACAGGGATGTTCAGGACTGCTTTTGTGCATGAACCAACCAACGTTCGGGGTCCGGACTGTAGTTCCCTGTTCCGGATCCTGAACATATACCATATCCAGTTTTTGATTTGTTACGGAATTTGAGTTGGCGTATTTCGTGAATTCGGTTAAGTCTTGAAGATTGAAGATAAAGAAGGTTGGATCATATAACTCAATCTCAAGAAAGAAGAATTCAAAAGGATCAGGTATGTTTAACTAATTATTTTTGGTGATCCGAATACTTCTTATAGTGTAGAAACACTTGGATGAATTTCTAATTGCATAAAAATCAAAAACTGGACATGGGACATGTTCAGGATCCGGATCAGACAATCCGATCCGGATCCCGAAGGGTATTAGTTCATACGCAATTTCAATCCGGATCCAAGCCCCTTCTGATCCGGATCCCGAACATGGGTTTTTGCTGAATTGTATGAACGATCCGGATCAGGCACTTCGATCCGGATCTCGAACCTTTGTTTTTCAGGAAACTGTCTGTCTCGTTACTGCAATCCGGATCGCCGAAATCCGATCCGGATCGTCGTCCTGAAAATTCCCAGAAAAGGTAGTTTTTGATTCTTATCTTCTTCCAACGGTTTCTAACCTATATATAGACCCTTTAATTCATCTTTTAGGGTACGACGCAAAAAGCGAAAAATACGACCGAAATAGAAAAATCCACATATAGAGAAGAAAGGAAATACTAGATTTAATTCTATGTTTCTTCATCTATATTATTAATTTGATTCTAGGTTTTCCAAACTCGGATTTTGAGTAGAATCAAATTAATGAATACTTAGATGGTATTTCCGATCTATTTCTAATCTAAGTATTCGGCGGATCGTCACCACCCAAAAACAACGATTTTCCCAAAATCGGCGCATGGACTCGCGTGGCCTTGTGGATTTAAGGTGCAACCGCTCTCGTGGATTCGGAGCGAGGTACGTTCATGGATTCGAAGTGTGCTACTGGGTGAAGACCGTGGATTCGGTCGGACGTCGTGGAGTCGACGTTGGACGTCGTAGATTCGGCGTTGGACGCAGATCGTGGATCAGAGAAGCGTTGCGGAGCGAGCAGAGAAGATCAACTAGGAGCGTATGGAAAAAGGTTGAGTCGTCTGTGAGTACGGTGTATCACCTTTGTACTTGTTATAATTCTAGTGGATTTCACCATGTTATCGGTCCCGTGGTTTTTTTACTCTGGTTTGGAGTTTTCCACGTAAAAATCTCTGCGTGTTATTTATTTTTCCGCATTGGGTTTTATATCGCAAAGATTTTTGAGTGTTTATTGTTTACACCTATTCACCCCTGTCACGCCCCGGGGTCGAAACTGCGATCCGGGCTCGCTAACAGATCCGCCATCTGTACGGAAACTGCCGTACAGACGAAGCGTCTAACCTGCAAAGACAGAACTACAGCTACATAGATATCAGAGCGGATAAGAAAGCTGTAATATAAAATCTCATCTACTACAAAGCTGCAACAACACATAGCCTATCTCCCAAAACAAGATGATACACATAGAAGTCCACCTATACAACATCTACAAATCCAAAAGGGAGATAGCTAAACAGGAAATATAACCATACAATCAAACTCCCACAGTCTGGGATGGTACATCTACCTCACTCTAGAGTAACAATGCTGGTAGGGAACTATCACGCGACTCCCTATCCTCGGTCCGTCCAGTCAAGCTCGGCAGGAACGGAAGAAAGCCTCAGCAACCTGTCACCGACAGAGGGTGTGAGAACTACATCCTACAGTAGTTCTCAGTGGGTACCATCTCCAAGAACCACGGTCTGCCCACTAAGTCCACTAGAGGCATAAGATAACAGAAAAGAATGTGATAATGTAAATAAGCTGGAAAAGAATCTACAGCTATCATGCCTCTATCTACTATGCTCAATAGGAAGAGAATATGGATGATGGTATGCAGCCACTCACTGCTGACAATATGTCACAAGTACTATGCTCAAGAAACTCTACTATGACACATGCTATGCCATCACTCTCTCAGTGTAACCCAAATCTCAGCGACTGCCACATAGGGTCCAGTCGAGTCAAGCCTGCGCCCCGCAGTGTATCAACCAGGGTGTCCAATCGGACTATCTCGATCTCACACAAAGTGACCCCATGGTAGCTCGGCCAGGGGTATCAAGCGACCTCTAGTATATGAACTAGGCGCATCATCGCAGCCTCATCAGGCTCGGTATCATCATCGCACCCGGGGCGTAGCTCGAGGGGAGCGACCCCACCGAACTCAAGTATCACATCTGTATCACTCTCTCACCAGTGGCTCCTGCAGGCTATAGTCCACGATCAAACAGATCGGTATCACGATGCTCAAGCACAACTCAGTCGGAGAACCCTCCACGACTCAATCTCACAACACTGACCCACTCCAAGAAAGTACTACAGAGCTGGGACCACCGTCTCTCCCAACGGCTCCCACAACAACACCCCACTCATAGGCGAGAAGAACCGACTGACGCGGCAAAGATCCGAAAATCCCGATAGACCCGTGCCTAGAACCCCAATCAAACAAGAACAGTCTCTAGGCTCGGCCTATCGAAGATCTCGATCCTTTACCGTTCAGGGATTCGGCCCCTCTCGGTTAAAGTGGGAAACTGTCTCAACACACAAACTCACGGCTGGAGATGCTCCACAGCCAGATCCGCGAAGGGTCCGAAACCCCGGGAGACTAACACCTACGTCCCCAAGAAAGAAAACAGCCCTTAGAACCCAGATCACTCGAATCATCTCGGGTGAATAAGTTTATAAGAAACAGTGACGTTATTTCAGAAAACCCTTTGATCTGAGAGAAATCCATCTTTTAATGATTTTTAGTCTTTTCAGGAAAACCCTTTGAAAATAAGTTTTATGTCCAAACCTCGAAGAGCCACTGCCCTCGTCCTATCAAACAAGAATAGACTCAGGCATCCCTGCGAGGCTTGGAAGAAAACATTGGCTGACTAAAATCATGTGTTCGTCCAAAAAAAGGTTCTGGGTTCAAGGTCCTGCTAACACACGTGCACCACGATCACAACGTGGTGGGGACGAGAAGAACAGCGAAAACTAAAAACCCGGGACCACCGTTTATCTGAAACGGTTCCCCACACACTAACACTGGCCTAACCCAGCCACCAGACCCCACTCGGCCCCCAGGCCCGAGTGCAACACCCGTCCCACCACACCCTGACCACTCGGCCCACTACACGGGCGGAGAACTCTATGTCCAGAAGGATATGCAATGTGTGGGATGTCTAAAGCATAAAAGAACCTAGCCCAAATTAAGGTTCTCTATTGGTCTGGTCAAACACATGCACATATGACGGGGGTGCTAGTTAAGTTCCAAGAAAACACTTAAACTAGCATGCAATCCTATCACAATAGAATTAGAAGGAAGTCCGTAGACTTGGAGAGAAAAACCAACCCACCTCAGCATGCCACCAATTGCTTGTCGACACTTGCAATTGGGCTCAGCGGGATTACCTTGCCTCCACGAGGTCCGCACGCAAAACGGAGCACACAGCGTCCTACCACACGATCGCGCGCTCAGTGGATGCCCCGAAACAAGCCCGCGGGTCCACGCGACAGAAAAACTCACAACCGGTCCCGACGGAAGCTAAAAACTGCATTGCAAGCTGCCAAAAGCGAAGAAATCACAAAATCAATCAAAACGGCCGAAAACCGAGCATCCGGCGGTGAAAAAGGCCTCCGTCGGCGAAAAACTGCTCAAAAACAGCTTGCGAAAAACTCCACAAAAATCTGCTCGCGAAACTGCTCGCAAAAACTGCTCGAAAATCTGCTCGCGAGAAAGGCATCAAAACTGCATGCGAAAACAGCGAGAAACTGGGAAAAACCGCTCGCGAAACTGTTCGCAAAAACTGTGCGGAAAAGGCTCGAAAACTGCTTGCGAAACCGCTCGCGAAAAATACTGTGAAAACTGCTAGCGAAACCGCTCGCGAAAAATCCTGCGAAAACAGCTAGCGAAACCGCTCGCGAAAAATCCTGCGAAAACAGCGCCGACGGCGAAGACGACGCCCGACGGCGAAAAAAAATAGTGTCGGCACGCAAACCGAGGTGCAGCCCGCTGTCCGGGTGCACGCCGAGCGGCGATATCGCAGCCGCGTGACGAGGGAGGCCCGCCGCGCGGCGCCGAACCATGCCGCGCCGCGCAGCGACCTGCTGCGCGGTGCCGGAGCGCGCCGCGCAGCGCCCTGCGCCGCTGCGCGCGGCGCCCAGCGGTGCCCAGCGGCGCTGTGCGCAGCGCCTTGCGGCGCTGCGCGCGCGCCGGCGCAGGCCCGCGCGCGGCTCGCGCGGCCCTGCCGCGCGCGCGCCTGCGCGCGGCCATGCCGCGCGCGCCTGCACGCGGCCAGGCAGCGCCGCGCGCGCGCCTGCGCGCGGCCATGTAGCGCGCACGTGCGCGCCCGCGCGCGGCGCTGCACCAGGGCGCAACGCCCTGGTGCTGCCAGCGCACTCGGTAGTGGCGCTGGGTGCTGCCAGTGTTGCAGCACCCCGGCGGCTGCTGCGCGCGGCGCCTATGTGCGCCCGCGCAGCAGACGCGCCGGCCGCGCGTGCGCCATTGTGCGCGCGCGCGGCTCCCACGGCGGCAACCCCCCTCGCACGAAAACTAAAATAAAAAACAATAAATAAATCCCTTAAAGCTCCAAAACACCAAAAACTGTACAAAACCGAAAATGCTTACCTCGCCGTCGCACGCCGCACGCCCACAAGCTCCAAACGGCATCAACGGGGAGTCCTCAACCAAAAATCACCTCAAAACCCTTGCTTTCCCTCTTCATTTCCTTCTTCTTCTTCCATTTCCTCTCTTTTCTTCTTCTTTCTTTCTTTCTTTCTCTTTTCCTTTCTTTCTTTCCTGCCTTTCTCCCAAGCAACAGAGAAGGCCCCTTTTTATAAAGCAAAACTAAATTAATTATTTAATTAAACTAATCCAAAAAGTCCACTCCAACTCACTTTTTGCCCTCGGGCCCTCCGCCGCTATCCGAAACCTCCCGAACTCAGCTGTAAATCGAAAGTACACGTGCTCGTAGCTTTTTCTCTTCAAAAAGCCCATCCGTTGAGTCGGGGTGCTCAAATCAAATACCGGCTCCAAAATTGCCAGTTCCGACTCACTTTTTGCCTCCGGATCTCCTGCGTCAGTCCGGAACCTCCCGAACTCGGCGGTAAATCGAAAGTACACGTGTTCACAGCTTTTTCTCTTCAAAAAGCTCATCCGTTGAGTCGGGGTGTGTCACGCCCCGGGTGTAAACCAGAACCCGGGCCCGTCCACAGATCCGCCGTGCACACGGTATTTCCCGTGTACACGAAGCGCCAGTAACCTGCTCAGATATAAGAGATATAATAAAAGAGCAATAAAAATAGAGCTGAACTAAAACTAATGGATCTCAGACTGAAGCTGGAAATAAAATACAATACATCTGTATATAAATGATACAGCAGTCTCTCCCAGCTCACAAAATAAATACAACCTGCTGGCGAAAGCCAGTCCCAAAAGTGAAAGTACTACCGTCTAAGGAAACATGGGTACACCAACAGTCCAGCTAACTTGCTCATCCTGCCTCGGGATCTATCTACTCAGCCGTCCTCTCTCCTCGACCCGCCACTGTAAGCCCAGTAGCACCCGCAGAAGACACTGCAAAACAAGGGAGAAGAAAAAGAGGAAAGAAGAATGGGGGTGAGACTACTAGTAAACCAGTAGCCTCCCCTAGTGGGTAAAACCTCAACTCTGACACGCCCACTAGGTCTACCAGAGGCAAAAGGAATAAAGGTGGTATGCAATGAGTATGACTCCTGATGAAAAGCTACCACTAGAATGCCTCCAAAAACTGAGCTAAAAGACTGGTACTGCCTGCTCTGCCTGCCAAATCGGGTATGCCAGCCTACGCATAACACCGATAGGGGATGAGAGTCTCGAAGACTCGAGGTCTAAAAACTGCACACTCCGGAGTGGCACTCGAGGGGAGCGACCCACACGAGTCAAGTGCCTCAGTAACAAGTATCAAAGTCAGCAGGACTGGATCATGACTATGACCAAAGTGGGAAAACCCGTCCACTAAAGGGAGACCCGATCTCAACCTGATGCAATATAACCAATAGTGGGAAACTCCATCCACTAGAGACCTGATACCCAATCTGATGCATAAGCAACCTCCGGTCAACCGCCCAAGGTCCGCGGTTGCCGCAATACCCTGCCATCAAGCCTGCCTGTCCCAAAACCCAAGATCCTGACTACACTATCCCCAAACCCCCTACTCGCGCACGAGCTACAAATACCCTGAGCCTCAAATGAAAGGAGAAAAGAATAATAAAAAGGTTTCTCCTATGTTCATTCCAGCATGATAGTGTAGCAGAAAAAGGTGGCCTATCTAGGTGACCATACAAGCATGCAAATGTCCCAAGATGATACAAAATAAAACAGATGTCGATAACCTTTATAATGTTAGAGCATGTAGAGAACAGTATGAGAATAGTAAATATGAGATAGCCTGTGCCTGCCTATGCCACATACCCAAAGCCCACAAATCATTGATTAGCCTTATCCTTTAACATGACGCTGCTGTTCTACAATCATAATCCCCAATCAAGCAAGTTCTAACAATATCTGTTTAATCACAATAAGCCTGCCATTGCCACACATAAAGTGCATTTATCCTTTTAATCAAAGAAGCTACTGAAATGCCTAGCGGGTAATCAAAAGAAGAAGGGTTAACAACCACACCCATAATGACAATCCTGACCCCGATCCGACATCCGGCCAACCGCCTACTATCCGCAATAGCCGCAATACCCCAAAAGCTAAAATCCAAGCCCCGGCTACACTATGCCGATCCCTGCTCAAACCCGAGCAACAAATAGCCGCCTGCCTAAGGAATAGGGGAAGAAGAGACAATAGGGTTCCTCCTAAGTCAGTTCCAACATATAGTGTAGCGATCAGAAATGGTCTAACTAGATATCCCTGAAATCAAGCCTATCTCCTCATGGAAGAAAGAAGGGGAGTGACAATTAGTGGTTCACCATGTGTACCAAGTAATAACTCCACCTGGGTGTAATCATCATGCTAAACCATAATCCAACCACACATGTCCATAACCTGCTAATCACCCACACATGAATCATCCACCTATGCCTGTCCAAAAAATTCTCAAGTGGTACCCTCCCACAAGACGCCTCACAATATCACAATATGAAAGTACATCCCCCTCCCTCATGCAAGGTTAAATGCTAAAACGATGTCCATGAAGCATGTATAAGTTCCAACATGTCAAGTTTCCTATATAATGTTTTCCATATGATAGGCTCACAATTATCCAGTTAAGCATGCATGTCCATTAGGTGACCATTCAACATGTTCAATAAAGGGGATCACTCTAATATTCCTAGTGGGTACATCAGAAAAGAGGAGTAAAGCAACCACCCACCTGGAATTGCGCAACCCAAGGCTGTCCAATATCTCTTTTTCACGCCACAAGTCCAAACAAATAAGCCGCCGCGATCACTGTTCACAATTACCCCAAAACATGCAATTAAACATACAATTATCCTCAAAACATGCTATTCCAGTAATCAGTCCAGAGTTGAGCCTTTTTCACCTGCGAGTTGTGCACAGAAAATTCCCAAAAATATACCGTCGCGATCCTCGCGACGAGCCGGTCGAAACGAGTACCTGCACGCTCAAATCTGAGTTTCTTACACTGAGATATAAATTCGGCAAGGGGACTATCCCAAAGAACTCTGTACTGTAAATTTCAGCACCAAATACTGAAAATAATGCCTTTTTCACCTTCGGTGAAAATCCAGAAAAATCCAGGAAAATTTGAGGATGTTCCTTGCGATGTGTAGATGCAAAATGCCCCTTGAATCGCCTCAATCCGATGTCCGGTTGCGGAGATATCTCTGAAAGATCGAACCGCTGTCCAAAACTCCATCACAGCAAATGGTGTCACAGTAAACTCAGGAAAACTCCTTGAAAAGCGTGAAACGAGGGGAAACAAGAAATACCAATATTAAAGCTCTGTCAGTCGCCGTTCCAATGGCGCAAGAATCGCCGGAAAATGTGATCGGGGTAGGCCGTGAGAGCTCTTGCATCGAAATGCGACGAAAGGGGTACACCGATGAAGGAACGTCGCGCCGCGGCGGAGGAAATGGAAACCTTGAGATCCGTGCCGCCGAAAAATCCGAAACATCACCATATGCTCCCTCTCTTCAAGATGAAGATTTCATCTTCTCACTCCTCGAGAAGATGAAGCCTCGAAGATGGTGAAAACACCCCTTGAATGCCTCTCGGATGCAACAAGGGAGCCAAAACCAGAAAAACAATTCGGGAAATTACCTCTGTGTCCCGCCGAACAGGAAACACCGAAAACGGCCAATAAAATGTCGCCACGTGTCCACAGAACACAAAACACCAACCTCAACCAATGGAACTGCGCCACGTGGCCCGACCACGACTGCCCGCGCGCCCAGATGCCTCTGACCGGCCTGCCCGCACAGTTGACCAACCAATAGGGGAATGCCACGTGTCATGCATCTGCCTAGTGAACCCGGTGCACGGAATTATGTGGACCGAACCAATAGAAACCTGCCACGTGTCCAAGCCCGGTGCACCATAAACCATGAGCCATCCCGAATACTGCGTAGACCAACCGCCGTGATCTGACCTCTAAGATGATGCCACGTGTCCCCCGCCTCGGTGCACGCCGGCCGCGTGGACCGCCCGCCTGCCCGCGCGCCCGCGCGCTGCCTGCGCCCTGCCCGCGCCGCTTGCCGCCGCTTGCCGCCTGCCCGAGGCAGCGCCGCCGCCCGCCGGCGCTGCCCGCCGCCGCCGCCGGCCGCCGGCGATCGCCGGAGTTACTGTTCCGGCGGTGAACAGTACCCGAGCACCAAAAAATACAAGTGGGCAGTCCGTTTTGACCGTTTTCGCGCGCTGATTCCAAATACGACGTCCATTTCGCCAAATTCCAACCCGATAATTCGCCGGAGGCTCCCGGAAAGGTATTTTCAATCCGAATTTCGCGCCGAGTCCAAATTTGATATCCGATTTGCGCGAAAGCACTTCTAAACATCCGACGGGGTCCCCCGATTACCCACGTGATCCATTTTAAGCCTGAAGTTCATCACTTGAGTCCAAATTGGCGCACGAACACCGCCGACATGCCCCGTAGGCCTCCAGAAGCTGCCGATCACACTGTAACAGCCTTGTAGAATTCTGGATCATCACATCCTCCCCCACTAAAAGAAAGTTTCGTCCTCGAAACTAAAGCAACTCTCAAGGAGTCTCAGAAACCAGGGGTAAGTACTCAACACTGCCGTCTCCCGCTCCCAAGTCGCCTATCACTCCCCGTGATTACTCCTCAGCAACAACAACAGCAACAACCAGTACGGCATAGCCCGATTGTGCAATTCCCTCAACTCACGAGCCGGAATTCGCAACGGGCGTCCCTCGTACTCCAAACTATCGCAGGGCTCCAAAGAAGTGAGTCAATCACCAGCGAGGAGTCCAAAACATGACCCTCTTGAGCTGAGACGCAGGAAAACCTCAGGGACTCCATCAAAAGCCTGGGGAAAAAGAACGAACAGCCAGTGCAACACGCACTAAAATCACCCTTTAGAGCCAACTCGACCAGGGCGACCCGAAACACCTCTACACAAGCACCCGCACAGGAAAGGGGCCCTAACACGCAGGGGTTCTCACTCGGTCACTGTCAAAACCAGACCACACTAGTATATTGCTCAGCCGCAGCCTATCCTCAAAAGGGATCCCCTGGGACACAATCTCAATCCCTGTACACCACCATGATCCCACACAGCGCCAGCTATGGAACCGTCAAACTCAACTCCCAATTTAGCTCTTCTGCTTTAGGTATCCGCCACCACAGTGGCCCGGTCGGGGTGATCCTGGATGCTCATCAAAATCCAATGGTAGCTCCATAGCCACTATGGGAGGTATCACTATCACTCGCAAGTCCATCTTCCTCCGCTTACCAAGCTAAAATCGGCGCTGACACCAATCTTATCATCCGCTCGTCAAACTCTGCCGGCACCATCCGGTCCAAAAGCTCCTCACCCCAATAATAACAGTCGATCTCGGCCCATCTCAAATAGCATCTATTTTGACCGGACTTCCCCCGCCGCCCCTGCGGCTAAAATACGTAATCCAGGAAGATGTGCTCTCAAAGCTAAAACTTGTACCAAAACCATTTGGCATAAAACTTTATCCACACAGACCTTGCCATAGCATCTACAATTGCTCTACAAACTTTAGATCACTCAGGGAGGGGTAAAAGCCAAGATATCCCTGAAAAATGCCGCTATCAATCCATTCAAGCCCAACTGGAACACAGAATTCCTCAATCTTAAAGGCAACAAGGCATTAGTCATTCCATTGGCCTCACTGTACTCATAATGTCCCTAGCGTGTCCTGAACGCCATCTTGGCGAGATACTCAGCTGTAATTCCAAATTGGTGCAGGCCTCATAATCGAACATCTGCCGGAGTATAACTCCATCCAAAAAGGTCCTAAATAATACCCGGACCTGCCTGGGCTCCAATCACAAAGAACTCTCACAGTCGTGTATCAACGACGCGGCACTAGGTCAAACAAAACCTCTATCCATCAGGTCCACGCACCTATGCCCACAACTCTCACAGCACTACAAATGATATATAACGAGGTGCTATCGAGGTAGGCGTGGTTCCCAGAACCACGTCAATCGAAATCACAATTTCCCTAACCGGTGGCATCATCATCAGCTCAGGTGGAATCACACCCGGGACCTCACGAGCAACAGGAATATCCTTTTACATCCCGGTGCCGCCGTAGGCACCTCTCACACTGTCGCTATAACCTGAGTACCCAAGCAGTCATAACAAACGAGCCTTCCGATGTCTGCCTCGCAGAAAACAAGGTCCTTTCTCTCAGCAGTCAAACATCCTGTGGCACTATGCCAACCAGTCCCAAGCACGGGGTCAAGACACAGAACTGTCACAAATACCAATAAGTCTGCCGGCATAACTCACGGCCTCTACTGCACTGGACATGATCCACAAGCCTTCCCCACCTGCGCAATACCAATAGTAACCTGTACCTCTAGTGCACGGGGTAACCACTCTGCCTCTAGTCCATGCAGGAATGCAACATGCTCTTACTCCGACTGCTGTGATGAATTCACACCTGCGGCAACTCAATCCATTACCGGGGCGCCCTCCAACCGGGCGGCACAGATTCATCCACTCGATGCAAGTGGTCGTCGCTTAGCCTGCCAAAATATCTAGACCAATCACAAAGGGAGCACGACCTCTGTCCATGCTCACACTGAGGTGACGAATGTGGTCTCTCGCAGGCAGCCAATCCACGCTACCGCTGCGCCACTCTGATAAAAGGGCTGATGCTGTCATCAGGGTCCATCCAACCTCTAACGTCTCAGAAATCCACCTGGATATCATCGTCATACGACCAAGCACAATCAATTCGTGAAATTCCTTATACAATTATCCTTACTAAGCTCACCCCTCAATCACATATATTGCACCCCAAACATGCCAGTTATCAATCACACAGGGTAACATCCCCCTTGGGTAAGCTTTGCATAATCCATCCACAAGGCTATCCACCATCCTGGAAGGGAAACGAAAATGTCTCCGCCGGCCGATCTGTCCTCCAACACCTAGTGCCAAGCGCCTCTATCCAAGACTCGCCTCTGGCGGCAGACCCCTATACAAAGGAGCTGCAACGCTACGCCCCATACACAATGCCTACTCCATCGAGGCATCCAAAATTCAAACGGGGAATCAATAGCCTGAAAGGTATCCTGATGCAATCCACTCACAGTCAAGCATATCCTATGCGCCATGTCCCCCAAGTCATAGAGCGCGCAGTTCGATAACTGCATAAACCCTTTTTGACACCAGGAGGCTCTCAAGCAGTCTTTCCATCACCACCTACCACGATTCTACCCCAAGAGGCTCCAAACTTAATCCTATGAATCGGGGTGGTTTAACTGCCGAAACTGGCTCAACTGATCAATGGTGTCCCATAGCTCATCCGCTGTCAATTATCCACCCTGCCTCGGCGCCTCGGCACTAAACATTGGCACGGAGGGGCTACTCACTCCATCGGTACCACAGAAATCCCCGCCCCTGAGGATACTGCAACCGGGTGGTCTCAGAAAGAAGCACTGTCGAGCTGCCCGCTGCTCCGACAACTGTGTCACTAAAAACCCGATGCCCGCTCACTCTGCCACTAATAAGCCTCTGACAATCCTGTCATCTGGGTCCGGAGTCCTCTGACTCTAATCCGGTATCCGGCCTGAAACAACTAGCTCAGACCCAACTGCCGCACCAAGGTGCGCCCGGGTCAAGGCCCAACGTCGGGGAGACACCGCTCGCCACGACAAACCGCAAATCAGCACACCCCAAACACTCGACCCAATCTAGCGAAAGTCAAAGACATCCCTCTATTTCTGTAACCTTATGTTGTCTGCAGCCAACATACTGTCCCACAGAAATAGAATATGTCGATCCCTCTTCACTCACTGGAAGAGTCAAACAAATAAATCGCCCACTTTCGCAAAGTGTCGCGTCCCTCGTGCCCTATCATCCTAGGGTCTGCTAAAAGCCTAGGGTTTCCTAAGTCCCAACCGACCTATCCCTAAGCTCTGATACCAACTTAATCTATCACGCCCCGGGTGTAAACCAGAACCCGGGCCCGTCCACAGATCCGCCGTGCACACGGTAATTCCCGTGTACACGAAGCGCCAGTAACCTGCTCAGATATAAGAGATATAATAAAAGAGCAATAAAAATAGAGCTGAACTAACACTAATGCATCTCAGACTGAAGCTGGAAATAAAATACAATACATCTGTATATAAATGATATAGCAGTCTCTCCCAGCTCACAAAATAAATACAACCTGCTGGAGAAAGCCAGTCCCAAAAGTGAAAGTACTACCGTCTGAGGAAACATGGGTACACCAACAGTCCAGCTAACGTGCTCATCCTGCCTCGGGATCTATCTACTCAGCCGTCCTCTCTCCTCGACCCGCCACTGTAAGCCCAGTAGCACCCGCAGAAGACACTTGCAAAACAAGGGAGAAGAAAAAGAGGAAAGAAGAATGGGGGTGAGACTACTAGTAAACCAGTAGCCTCCCCTAGTGGGTAAAACCTCAACTCTGACACGCCCACTAGGTCTACCAGAGGCAAAAGGAATAAAGGTGGTATGCAATGAGTATGACTCCTGATGAAAAGCTACCACTAGAATGCCTCTAAAAATTGAGCTAAAAGAATAGCTGAATGTATGCATCATAATACAAATGCCTGCCTGAATAAACCCAATCTGACCACCAGTAAACACTGGTACTTGCCTCTCTTCGTGTCCAAATCGGGTATGCCAGCCTACGCATAACACCGATAGGGGATGAGAGTCTCGAAGACTCGAGGTCTGAAAACCGCACACTCCGGAGTGGCACTCGAGGGGAGCGACCCACCACGAGTCAAGTGCCTCAGTAACAAGTATCAAAAGTCAGTCAGGACTGGATCATGACTATGACCAAAGTGTGAAAAACCCGTCCACTAAAGGGAGACCCGATCTCAACCTGATGCATATAACCAATAGTGGGAAACTCCATCCACCTAAGACCTGATACCCAATCTGATGCATAAGCAACCTCCGGTCAACCGCCCAAGGTTCGCGGTTGCCGCAATACCCTGCCATCAAGCCTGCCTGTCCCAAAACCCAGATCCTGACTACACTATCCCCAAAACCCCCTGCTCACCGCACGAGCTACAAATACCCTGAGCCTCAAATGAAAGGAGAAAAGAATAATAAAAAGGTTCTCCTATGTCCATTCCAGCATGATAGTGTACAGAAAAAGGTGGCCTATCTAGGTGACCATACAAGCATGCAAATGTCCCAAGATGATACAAAATAAAACAGCTGTCGATAACCTTTATAATGTTAGAGCATTAGAGAATAGTATGAGAATAGTAAATATGAGATAGCCTGTGCCTGCCTATGCCACATACCCAAAGCCCACAAAATCATTGATTAGCCTTATCCTTTAACATGACGCTGCTGTTCTAACAATGATAATCCCCAAGCAAGCAATGTCTAACAATATCTGTTTAATCACAATAAGCCTGCCATTGCCACACATAAAGTGCATTTATCCTTTTAATCAAAGAAGCTACTCAAATGCCTGGCGGGTAATCAAAAGAAGAAGGGTTAACAACCACACCCATAATGACAGCCTGACCCCGATCCGACATCCGGCCAACCGCCTACTATCCGCAATAGCCCGCAATACCCCAAAAAGCTAAAATCCAGCCCGCTACACTATGCCGATCCCTGCTCAAACCCGAGCAACAAATAGTCGCCTGCCTAAGGAATAGGGGAAGAAGAGACAATAGGGTTCCTCCTAAGTCAGTTCCAACATATAGTGTAGCGATCAGAAATGGTCTAACTAGATATCCCTGAAAGTCCAGCCTATCTCCTCATGGAAGAAAGAAGGGGGAGTGACAATTAGTGGTTCATCCGTGTGTACCAAGTAATAACTCCACCTGGGTGTATCATCATGCTAAACAATAATCCAACCACACATGTCCATAACCTGCTATCACCCACACATGAATCATCCACCTATGCCTGTCCAAAAAATTCTCAAGTGGTACCCTCCCAACAAGACGCCTCACAATATCACAATAGGAAAGTACATCCCCCTCCCTCATGCAAGGTTAATGCTACAACGATGTCCATGAAGCATGTATAAGTTCCAAACATGTCAAGTTTCCTCTATAATGTTTTCCATATGATAGGCTCACAATTATCCAGTTAAGCATGCATGTCCATTAGGTGACCATTCAACATGTTCAATAAAGGGATCACTCTAATATTCTTAGTGGGTACATCAGAAAAGAAGGAGTAAAGCAACCACCAACCTGGAATTGCGCAACCCAAGGCTATCCAATATCTCGTTTTCACGCCACAAGTCCAAACAGATAAGCCGCCGCGATCACTGTTCACAATTACCCCAAAACATGCAATTAAACATACAATTATCCTCAAAACATGCTATTCCAGTAATAAGTCCAGAGTTGAGCCTTTTTCACCTGCGAGTTGTGCACAGAAAATTCCCAAAAATATCCCATCCGATCCTCGCGACGAGCCGGTCGAGAACGAGTACCTACACGCTCAAATCTGAGTTTTCTTACACTAGATATAAATTCGGCAAGGGGGGACTATCCCAAAGAACTCTGTACTGTAAATTTCACGCACCAAATACTGAAAAATAATGCCTTTTTCACCTTCTGAAAAATCCAGAAAAATTCCAGGAAATTTGAGGATGTGCCTTGCGATGTGTAGATGCAAAATGCCTTTTGATCATCGCCTCAATCCGATATCCGGTTGCGGAGATCTCGCTGAAGAGATCGAAACGCTTGTCCACAACTCCATTCACAGCAATGGTGTCACAGTAACCTCACGGAAAACTCCTCGAAAAGCGTGTGAATGAATAAGGGGAAGGAACAGGAAATACCATATTAAAGCTAGTCAGTCGCCGTTCCAATGGCGCAAGAATCGCCGAAAATGTGATCGGGGTAGGCCGTGAGAGCTCTTGCATCGAAATGCGACGAAAGGGGTACACCGATGAAGGAACGTCGTGCCGCGCCGGAGGAAATGGAAACCTCGAGATCCGTGCCGCCAAAAAATCCGAAACTCTACCATATGCTCCTCTCTTCAAGATGAAGATTTCATCTTCTCACTCCTCGAGAAGATGAAGCCTCGAAGATGGTGAAAAACCCTTGAATGCCTCTCGGATGCAAAAAGGGAGCCAAAACAGAAAAACAATTCGGGAATTACCTCTGTGTCCCGCCGAACAGGAAACACCAAAAAGGCCAATAAAATGTCGCCACGTGTCCACAGAACACAAAACACCAACCTCAACCCATGGAACTGCGCCACGTGGCCCGACCACGCCTGCCCGCGCACCAGACGCCTCTAACCGGCCTGCCGCACAGTTGACCAACCAATAGGGGAATGCCACGTGTCATGCATCTGCCTAGTGAACCCGGTGCACACGAATATGTGGACCGAACCAATAGAAACCTGCCACGTCCAAGCCCGGTGCACCATGAACCATGAGCCATCCCGAATACTGCGTAGACCAACCGGTGAGCTGACCTCTAAGATGATGCCACGTGTCCCCCGCCTCGGTGCACGCCGGCCGCGTGGACCGCCCGCCTGCCGCGCGCGCCCGCGCGCTGCCCGCTCCTGCCCGCGCCGCGTGCGCCGCTTGCCGCCTGCCGAGGCCGCGCCGCCGCCCACGGCGCTGCCCGCCGCCGCCGCCGCCCGCCGGCGATCGCCGGAGTTACTGTTCCGGCGGGAACAGTACCCGAGCACCAAAAAATACAAGGGGTAGTGTTTGACCGTTTTTCGCGCGCTGATTCCAAATACGACGTCCATTTCGCCAAATTCCAACCCGATAATTCGCCGGAGGCTCCCGAAAGGTATTTTCAATCCGAATTTCGCGCCGAGTCCAAATTTGATATCCGATTTGCGCGAAAGCACTTCTAAAATCCGACGGGGTCCCCCGATTACCCACGTGATCCATTTTAAGCCTGGAGTTCATCACTTGAGTCCAAATTGGCGCACGAACCGCCGACATGCCCCGTAGGCCTCCAGAAGCTGCCGATCACACTGTAACAGCCCTGTAGAATTCTGGATCATCACAGGGTGCTCAATAAAATACGCTCCCAAAATTGCCAGTCCCGACTCACTTTTTGCCTCCGCATCTCCTGCGTCAGTCGGAACCTCCCGAACTCCGCTGTAATCTGAAGTACACCTGTTCCAAGTGTTCCTGAATCTCCGGCACTCCTCGGTGAAGTCGGTAATTTCCAAATCTCATCCTCAATCGTCATACAAAGCCCGGAAAAACCCTGAATCGAGCTGGAGCTTCTGCGTTGATCCATCAACCCGGCATCAACTGTAAACTCAAATGCAACATGCCGAAGGCAACTCTCTGCTCCAAGCCCTCTGTGTGGTCGGCGCGCTATCCGAAGACCCGGTACTCACAACCCCCCTCTAGGTATTTTTTTTTCCCTATTTAGATCCAATTATATATAACCCAACAAGTGGTATCAGAGCGGGAAATAGGGTTGTAAACAATGGTGAAGGTGGAAACATCAACAGACCCCCGTTCTTCGATAGAACAAATTATGCCTACTGGAAACTACGGATGAAAGCCTTTTTAATTTCCATCGACGAACGGGTGTTGGCAATCAATTGAATTAGGATGGTCTAATCCAACTGAATTTATTGGTGATGTTCGCACCATCAAACCTAGGTCGAAATGGACAAAGGAAGAGATTGATTTATCTTCTACAATGGCAAAGGATTAACGCTTTATTTAATGCTTTATCGCAAACTGAGTTCTCTCGCGTCTCGGCATGTGAGACTGCGAAAGAAATCTGGGATGTTCTTCAAGTTATGCATGAGGGAACTAACCTTGTGAAGATTCAGAAACTGCAAATGCTTATGAGCAAGTTTGACTCTATTTTCATGGCAGAAAATGAATCTTTCACAGACTATTACATGTTGGGTTATATGAATAATAGGATCTAAATAGGGGAAAAAAAACACCTAGAGGGGGGTGAATAGGTGTAAACCATAAACACTCAAAAATCTTTGCGATATAAAAACCAGTGCGGAAAAATAAATAACACGCAGAGATTTTACGTGGAAAACTCCAAACCGGAGTAAAAAACCACGGGACCGATAACACGGTGAAATCCACTAGAATTAAACACGTACAAGGTGATATACCGTACTCACAGGCGACTCAACCTTTTCCATACGCTCCTAGTTGATCTTCTCGCCGCTCCAGACGCTTCTCGAATCCACGATGTGCGTCCAACGCCGAATCCACGGCGTCCAACGTCGAGTCCACGACGTCCGACCGAATCCACGGTCTTCACCCAGTAGCACGCTTCGAATCCACGAACGTACCTCGCTCCGAATCCACGAGAGCGGTTGCACCTTGAATCCACAAGGCCACGCGAGTCCACGCGCCGATTTGGGGTAAATCGTTGTTTTTTGGGTGGTGGATGATCCGCCGAATACTTAGATCAAAGTAGAGAGGAAATACCATCTAAGTATTCATTAGTTTGATTCAACTCAAAATGTGAGTATGAAAACCTAGAATCAAACTAATCAATATAGATGAAGAAACATAGAATTAATCTAGTTTTCCTTTCTTTTCTATATGTGGATCTGAGGCCGTATAAGATGATATTTGATTATGACGGCTATTTGGATTTTCGGCCTCTTTTTGGACTAACCCTAGAAAAAGAATCATAGGGTTATTTATAGGTTAGAAACCCTTGGAAGAAGATAAGGATCAAAAACTAACCTTTTCTGGAGTTTTACATGACGACGATCCGGATCGGAAATCGGCTATCGGATTGCAGTAGCGAGAAAAACAGATTCCAGAAAAACAAAGGTTCGGGATCCGGATCGAAGTGCTTGATCCGGATCGTTCATACAGTTCACAAACATAACGTTCGGGATCCGAATTGCAGTAGCCTGATCCGGATCGTTCACATAAAATGGTAAACTCAGTGTCGGGATCCGGATCAAGGGAAGCTACGATCCGGATTGAACTGGTGTATGAACGAACCACCTTCGGGATCCGGATTGAACAATCTGATCCGGATCCTGAACATGTCCCCATGTCCAGTTTTGATATTATGCAATAACAAATCCCATCCAAGTGTTTCTACGCTATAAGAAGTATTCGGATCACCAAAGATATTAAGTTAAAATACCTGATCCTTTTGAATTCTTCTTTCTTGAGATTGAGTATATGATCCAACTTCCTTTACCTTCAATCTTCAAGACTTAGCCGAATTCACGAAATACGCCAACTCAAATTCCGTAACAATCTCCCCCTTTGGCGGTTTCGTGACAAAACATAGATCCCTCAAGAAAATTCAAAAAGATATTTTGTTGCTATCACCATACAACAAAATTTACAATGGAGATCCAAAATAAAATACATGAGTTAAACTCCTAAAACACTCTGGACTTAGAATCTGTACTCTCTGAAAAAGAAATCATTCTTGACAAAAGAAATCGTTAGATACCTCAAGAATTTTATATCATTCAAAAACCACATACAGAGATGAAGTTATACTCATTTTATACTTACCATGACATTATACATTCAGATATGTAAACTGATCATAGTTAAAACACCAACATATCTTCTATCAATCAATCACCAAATGTCATGTTGTGAACATCAACTTGTTAGTTATATTACATGCCCAAATAGTTAGGTCGAATAGTTGAGTCGAGGCATGCATTCAAACACAAATGAAAAACCGAAAGATGAAGTTCTACTTACCTTTCAAGTTGAGGTTATACTTACCTCTATAGTTTCAAGTTTCTCAGTAACCATTGTATCATAGTATCATTGTTTATACTTCTCTCTCCCCTTTTTGTCATAGAAATTAGCCAAAAAATACCAAAATGGAGAGAATGGTTAACAGTTCAAGTTGAGAACTAAAAACTAAAAACTAAAACGTCAAAACCTGCACAACAAAAAGTTAAAAAATCTGCACAAGTCAATCATCTGAGGCAGAGTTTTCAGAGCTCGTGCAGCCCAGCTTTTTCAAAATTCCTTTAAGCAATCTGAAATCGTGGAACACTCTTGTTTCATCTGATGTATGTCCTTGGACATCTTTCTGAGTCCTAGAGCCATTTTGTCTTGTTCTTGTTTGATGGAAGAACTCAGGTTTCCCTTTTGGTCAATTCTTCTGGAATTGAAGAACGTTGTGTGACGATTGACGGAGCAGTCTGTCCTTCATTCCGAGGAGATCTTCTTGGCAAAGAATGTGAATTGTCAAGAGGTTCATTGCTTGGCACATTCTTTTTCTTGCTTGCTGCTTAAGTATGAGGAAGACTTCAGTAGCTTCTTGTTCTTTAGGTAAACCTTATTTTTCTTCATCAATACCTTGTTGTACTTCATCAAGAAATGTGTCCCAATCTTCTTCGTCTTCAGATTCAGTGTCAATTTGAGAGATATTCTTTGGATTCTCTTGACATGGTTCATTATTTCAATACTCGAGCTCGTCCAGGTCGTCGAGCGAGTCTTTTTCTTTTTATATGGATGAAGAGGTCATTGGTGCTTTTCCTTTTTCCGTAGTAGTGGGAACAGTTGTTGCTTCAACTTGCAACTCATCCAATTGATCGATTCCGTCTCCGATTCTGTATCGGAATCATCTTTCGCTTTCTTTGCTTTCTTAGCCCTCTGGGCTTGACAGTGTCTCTCGTATGTACCATAGCAGCCAGAAGGAAAATGATCCAGGTGATCACCCATTGCTATTGTCATGCCCGGGGTCGAAACTGCGACCCGGGCTCGCCAACAGATCCGCCACCTATGCCAAACCCGCATAGGCGAAGCGTCCTACCTGCAAAAGAACTACAGCTAACAGATATCAGAGCTAAAGATAAAACTGCTGTAGAATAAAATCAACCACTGTACAACTGAAGATAAAACAACAAGGTCCATCTCCAAAAATGATAATCATACATTAACCTCGAGTACAAAATTCATAGCTCAACAGGGAGATATCTCAATAAAACATCAGTGTACAAGCTCTCAATACATCATATCCTCACTACATCAGTCTCTCAAAAGAGGAAATAAATACCAATCTACCAACTATACTGAAGATCTCCTCCAAAGGGGGTACCGCTACTCTCCAAAGATGGGTCTGGATCTAGCTCGCTACTCCCTCACCACGCACAGCAACCACAGAACGGCAACACCCGCCAAGACTCTGCAAAACAAAGAGGAGAAAGGACAAAAGGGGGAAAACCCCCAACGGGCGTGAGAACTACGCAATAAGGGAGTTCTCAGTGGGGTATCGCCACAAGGCCCGACGATCTGCCCCACCAAGACTACTAGAGGCAAAAGATAACCGATGCAGTAAAACTGAAAGAAGAAGCTGGAAACACTCTACAGCTACCATGCCTCTATCCAAATGCTCAACTGGGGAAACTCTGATGAAGATATGCAACACTCGCACACGAGGTGCTCAATTGACCCAATCGAGCTGACTGCCACATCGGGTCCAGTCAAACCTGCGCCCACCTACAACCACCTCCACGCTGACGGGCAGGAATTACGTAGGGCGTCCAAACGGACTAACTCGTATTGAGTAGTGGTCATGCAGGCTATAGTCATAATCCATGCTCTCTCTCTAGAAAGGATAGACTCAAGATGCTCAACCTCTCACACAATGGTCAAAGAACTCACAACGACCCGGGACCAACGTCAAACCCCGAACGGTTCCCAACAATACAAGCACTGGTCTAAACACAGCTACTAGACTCCACTCGGCCCACAGGCACGAGTGTAACAAAAAGTATCTGCTGAGTAAACCCAATCGATAGACCAGTAATCACTCTCGCTTGTTAAGCATGCTCTGCTTTTTCGAACCTCAAGAACCCTGCCTGGGCCCGGGCGCTCACACCGTGGA
>JAQNDB010000217.1:0-46360 GCA_029204045.2 Tillandsia leiboldiana | reverse complement strand
GCGGCTGCTGCCGCGGCGCCTATGTGCGCCCGCGCAGCAGACGCGCCGGCCGCGGCTGTGCGCCATTGTGCGCGCGCGCGGCTCCCACGGCGGCAACCCCCCTCGCACGAAAACCGAAAATAAAAAACAATAATAAATCCTTAAAGCTCCAAAACACCAAAAACTGTACAAAACCGAAAATGCTTACCTCGCCGTCGCACGCCGCACGCCCACAAGCTCCAAACGGCATCAACGGGGAGTCCTCAACCAAATCACCTCGAAAACCCTTGCTTCCCTCTTCATTTCCTTCTTCTTCTTCCATTTCCTCTCTTTTCTTCTTCTTTCGTTTCTTTCTTTCTCTTTTTCCTTCTTCTTTCCTGCCTTTTCCAAAGCAACAGAGAAGGCCCCTTTTATAAAAGCAAAACTAAATTAATTATTTAATTAAACTAATCCAAAAAGTCCACTCCAACTCACTTTTTGCCCTCGGGCCCTCCGCCGCTATCCGAAACCTCCCGAACTCAGCTGTAAATCGAAAGTACACGTGCTCGTAGCTTTTTCTCTTCAAAAAGCCCATCCGTTGAGTCGGGGTGCTCAAATCAAATACCGCTCCAAAATTGCCAGTTCCGACTCACTCACTTTTTGCCTCCGGATCTCCTGCGTCCGTCCGGAACCTCCCGAACTCGGCGGTAAATCGAAAGTACACGGGTTCACAGCTTTTTTCTCTTCAAAAAGCTCATCCGTTGAGTCGGGTGTCACGCCCCGGGTGTAAACCAGAACCCGGCCCGTCCACAGATCCGCGTGCACACGGTATTTCCCGTGTACACGAAGCGCCAGTAACCTGCTCAGATATAAGAGATATAATAAAGAGCAATAAAAATAGAGCTGAACTAAAACTAATGGATCTCAGACTGAAGCTGGAAATAAAATACAATACATCTGTATATAAATGATACAGCAGTCTCTCCCAGCTCACAAAATAAATACAACCTGCTGGCGAAAGCCAGTCCCAAAAGTGAAAGTACTACCGTCTAAGGAAACATGGGTACACCAACAGTCCAGCTAACTTGCTCATCCTGCCTCGGGATCTATCTACTCAGCCGTCCTCTCTCCTCGACCCCCCCCTGTAAGCCCAGTAGCACCCGCAGAAGACACTGCAAAACAAGGGAGAAGAAAAAGAGGAAAGAAGAATGGGGGTGAGACTACTAGTAACCAGTAGCCTCCCTAGTGGGTAAAACCTCAACTCTGACACGCCCACTAGGTCTACCAGAGGCAAAAGGAATAAAGGTGGTATGCAATGAGTATGACTCCTGATGAAAAGCTACCACTAGAATGCCTCCAAAAACTGAGCTAAAAGACTGGTACTTTAACTGCCTTTGCCTGCCTGCCAAATCGGGTATGCCAGCCTACGCATAACACCGATAGGGGATGAGAGTCTCGAAGACTCGAGGTCTAAACCTGCACACTCCGGAGTGGCACTCGAGGGGACGCCCCACACGAGTCAGTGCCTCAGTAACAAGTATCAAAGTCAGCAGGACTGGATCATGACTATGACCAAAGTGGGAAAACCCGTCCACTAAAGGGAGACCCGATCTCAACCTGATGCAATATAACCAATAGTGGGAAACTCCATCCACTAGAGACCTGATACCCAATCTGATGCATAAGCAACCTCCGGTCAACCGCCCAAGGTCCGCGGTTGCCGCAATACCCTGCCATCAAGCCTGCCTGTCCAAAACCCAAGATCCTGACTACACTATCCCCAAACCCCCCTACTCGCGCACGAGCTACAAATACCCTGAGCCTCAAATGAAAGGAGAAAAGAATAAAAAGGTTTCTCCTATGTTCATTCCAGCATGATAGTGTAGCAGAAAAAGGTGGCCTATCTAGGTGACCATACAAGCATGCAAATGTCCCAAGATGATACAAATAAAACAGATGTCGATAACCTTTATAATGTTAGAGCATGTAGAGAACAGTATGAGAATAGTAAATATGAGATAGCCTGTGCCTGCCTATGCCACATACCCAAAGCCCACAAATCATTGATTAGCCTTATCCTTTAACATGACGCTGCTGTTCTACATCATAATCCCCAATCAAGCAAGTTCTAACAATATCTGTTTAATCACATAAGCCTGCCATTGCCACACATAAAGTGCATTTATCCTTTAATCAAAGAAGCTACTGAAATGCCTAGCGGGTAATCAAAAGAAGAAGGGTTAACAACCACACCCATAATGACAATCCTGACCCAGATCCGACATCCGGCCAACCGCCTACTATCCGCAATAGCCGCAATACCCCAAAAGCTAAAATCCAAGCCCCGCTACACTATGCCGATCCCTGCTCAAACCCGAGCAACAAATAGCCGCCTGCCTAAGGAATAGGGAAGAAGAGACAATAGGGTTCCTCCTAAGTCAGTCCAACATATAGTGTAGCGATCAGAAATGGTCTAACTAGATATCCCTGAAATCAAGCCTATCTCCTCATGGAAGAAAAGGGGAGTGACATTAGTGGTTCACCATGTGTACCAAGTAATAACTCCACCTGGGTGTAATCATCATGCTAAACCATAATCCAACCACACATGTCCATAACCTGCTAATCACCCACACATGATCATCCACCTATGCCTGTCCAAAAATCTCAAGTGGTACCCTCCCACAAGACGCCTCACAATATCACAATATGAAAGTACATCCCCCTCCCTCATGCAAGGTTAAATGCTAAAACGATGTCCATGAAGCATGTATAAGTTCCAACATGTCAAGTTTCCTATATACTGTTTCCATATGATAGGCTCACAATTATCCAGTTAAGCATGCATGTCCATTAGGTGACCATTCAACATGTTCAATAAAGGGGATCACTCTAATATTCCTAGTGGGTACATCAGAAAAGAGGAGTAAAGCAACCACCCACCTGGAATTGCGCAACCCAAGGCTGTCCAATATCTCTTTTTCACGCCACAAGTCCAAACAGATAAGCCGCCGCGATCACTGTTCACAATTACCCCAAAACATGCAATTAAACATACAATTATCCTCAAAACATGCTATTCCAGTAATCAGTCCAGAGTTGAGCCTTTTTCACCTGCGAGTTGTGCACAGAAAATTCCCAAAATATACCGTCGCGATCCTCGCGACGAGCCGTCGAAACGAGTACCTGCACGCTCAAATCCGAGTTTCTACACTGAGATATAAATTCGGCAAGGGGACTATCCCAAAGAACTCTGTACTGTAAATTTCAGCACCAAATACTGAAATAATGCCTTTTTCACCTTCGGGAAAATCCAGAAAAATCCAGGAAAATTTGAGGATGTTCCTTGCGATGTGTAGATGCAAAATGCCTTTTGAATCACCTCAATCCGATGTCCGGTTGCGGAGATATCGCTGAAAGATCGAACCGCTGTCCAAAACTCCATCACAGCAAATGGTGTCACAGTAAACTCAGGAAAACTCCTCGAAAAACGTGAAACGAGGGGAAACAAGAAATACCAATATAAAGCTCTGTCAGTCGCCGTTCCAATGGCGCAAGAATCGCCGGAAAATGTGATCGGGGTAGGCCGTGAGAGCTCTTGCATCGAAATGCGACGAAAGGGGTACACCGATGAAGGAACGTCGCGCCGCGCCGGAGAAATGGAAACCTCGAGATCCGTGCCGCCGAAAAATCCGAAACTCCACCATATGCTCCCTCTCTTCAAGATGAAGATTTCATCTTCTCACTCCTCGAGAAGATGAAGCCTCAAAGATGGTGAAAACTGCCCTTGAATGACTCTCGGATGCAACATGGAGGAAAACCAAAAAATCATTTCATAATTCCCTCTGTGTCCCGCCGAACAGGAAACACCAAAAACGGCCAATAAAATGTCGCCACGTGTCCACAGAACACAAAACACCAACCTCAACCAATGGAACTGCGCCACGTGGCCGACCCCACCCCGCCCGCGCGCCCAGACGCCTCTGACCGGCCTGCCCGCACAGTTGACCAACCAATAGGGGAATGCCACGTGTCATGCCTCTGCCTAGTGAACCCGGTGCACGAAATTCTGTGGACCGAACCAATAGAAACCTGCCACGTGTCCAAGCCCGGTGCACCATAAACCATGAGCCATCCCGAATACGTAGACCAACCGCCGTGAGCCGACCTCTAGGATGATGCCACGTGTCCCCCGCCTCGGTGCACGCCGGCCGCGTGGACCGCCCGCCTGCCCGCGCGCCCGCGCGCTGCCGCGCCCTGCCCGCGCCGCGCCGCCGCTTGCCGCCTGCCCGAGGCCGCGCCGCCGCCGCCGGCGCTGCCCGCCGCCGCCGCCTGCCGCCGGCGATCGCCGGAGTTACTGTTCCGGCGGTGAACAGTACCCGAGCACCAAAAATACAAGTGGGTAGTCCGTTTTGACCGTTTTCGCGCGCTGATTCCAAATACGACGTCCATTTCGCCAAATTCCAACCCGATAATTCGCCGGAGGCTCCCGGAAAGGTATTTTCAATCCGAATTTCGCGCCGAGTCCAAATTTGATATCCGATTTGCGCGAAAGCACTTCTAAACATCCGACGGGGTCCCCCGATTACCCACGTGATCCATTTTAAGCCCGAAGTTCATCACTTGAGTCCAAATTGGCGCACGAACACCGCCGACATGCCCCGTAGGCCTCCAGAAGCTGCCGATCACACTGTAACAGCCTGTAGAATTCCGGATCATCACATCCTCCCCCACTAAAAGAAAGTTTCGTCCTCGAAACTAAAGCAACTCTCAAGGAGTCTCAGAAACCAGGGGTAAGTACTCAACACTGCCGTCTCCCGCTCCCAAGTCGCCTATCACTCCCCGTGATTACTCCTCAGCAACAACAACAGCAACAACCAGTACGGCATAGCCCGATTGCGCAATTCCCTCATCTCACGAGCCGGAATTCGCAACGAGCGTCCCTCGTACTCCAAACTCTCGCAGGGCTCCAAAGAAGTGAGTCAATCACGGGCGAGGAGTCCAAAACATAACACTCCTGAGCTGAGACGCAGGAAAACCTCAGGGACTCCATCAAAAGCCTGGGGGAAAAGAACGAACAGCCAGTGCAACACGCACTAAAATCACCCTCTAGAGCCAACTCGACCAGGGCGACCCGAAACACCTCTACACAAGCACCCGCACAGGAAAGGGGCCCTAACAAGCAGGGGTTCTCACTCGGTCACTGATACCAACTTAAAAAACCAGACCACACGAGTAGATTGCTCAGCCGCAGCCTATCCTCAAAGGGATCCCCTGGGACACAATCTCAATCCCTGTACACCACCATGATCCCACACAGCGCCAGCTATGGAACCGTCAAACTCAACTCCCAATTAGCTCTTCTGCTTTAGGTATCCGCCAACCACAGTGGCCCGGTCGGGGTGATCCTGGATGCTCATCAAAATCCAATGGTAGCTCCATAGCCACTATGGGAGGTATCACTATCACTCGCAAGTCCATCTCCTCGCTTACCAAGCTAAAATCGGCGCTGACACCAATCTTATCATCCGCTCGTCAAACTCTGCCGGCACCATCCGGTCCAAAAGCTCCTCACCCCAATATAACAGTCGATCTCGGCCCATCTCAAATAGCATCTATTTTGACCGGACTTCCCCCGCCGCCCCTGCGGCTAAAATACGTAATCCAGGAAGATGTGCTCTCAAAGCTAAAACTTGTACCAAACCATTTGGCATAAAACTTTATCCACACAGACCTTTGCCCATAGCATCTACAATTGCTCTTACAAACTTTAGATCACTCAGGGAGGGGTAAAGCCAAGATATCCCTGAAAAATGCCGCTATCAATCCATTCAAGCCCAACTGGAACACAGAATTCCTCAATCTTAAAGGCAACAAGGCATTAGTCATTCCATTGGCCTCACTGTACTCATAATGTCCCTAGCGTGTCCTGAACGCCATCTTGGCGAGATACTCAGCTGTAATTCCAAATTGGTGCAGGCCTCATAATCGAACATCTGCCGGAGTATAACTCCATCCAAAAAGGTCCTAAATAATACCCGGACCTGCCTGGGCTCCAATCACAAAGAACTCTCACAGTCGTGTATCAACGACGCGGCACTAGGTCAAACAAACCTCTATCCATCAGGTCCACGCACCTATGCCCACAACTCTCACAGCACTACAAATGATATAACGAGGTGCTATCGAGGTAGGCGTGGTTCCCAGAACCACGTCAATCGAAATCACAATTTCCCTAACCGGTGGCATCATCATCAGCTCAGGTGGAATCACACCCGGGACCTCACGAGCAACAGGAATATCCTTTTACATCCCGGTGCCGCCGTAGGCAACCTCTCACACTGTCGCTATAACCTGAGTACCCAAGCAGTCATAACAAACGAGCCTTCCGATGTCTGCCTCGCAGAAAACAAGGTCCTTTCTCTCAGCAGTCAAACATCCTGTGGCACTATGCCAACCAGTCCCAAGCACGGGTCAAGACACAGAACTGTCACAAATACCAATAAGTCTGCCGGCATAACTCACGGCCTCTACTGCACTGGACATGATCCACAAGCCTTCCCCACCTGCGCAATACCAATAGTAACCTGTACCTCTAGTGCACGGGGTAACCACTCTGCCTCTAGTCCATGCAGGAATGCAACATGCTCTTACTCCGACTGCTGTGATGAATTCACACCTGCGGCAACTCAATCCATTACCGGGGCGCCCTCCAACCGGGCGGCACAGATTCATCCACTCGATGCAAGTGGTCGTCGCTTAGCCTGCCAAAATATCTAGACCAATCACAAAGGGAGCACGACCTCTGTCCATGCTCACACTGAGGTGACGAATGTGGTCTCTCGCAGGCAGCCAATCCACGCTACCGCTGCGCCACTCTGATAAAAGGGCTGATGCTGTCATCAGGGTCCATCCAACCTCTAACGTCTCAGAAATCCACCTGGATATCATCGTCATACGACCAAGCACAATCAATTCGTGAAATTCCTTATACAATTATCCTTACTAAGCTCACCCCTCAATCACATATATTGCACCCCAAACATGCCAGTTATCAATCACACAGGGTAACATCCCCCTTGGGTAAGCTTTGCATAATCCATCCACAAGGCTATCCACCATCCTGGAAGGGAAAACGAAAATGTCTCCGCCGGCCGATCTGTCCTCCAACACCTAGTGCCAAGCGCCTCTATCCAAGACTCGCCTCTGGCGGCAGACCCCTATACAAAGGAGCTGCAACGCTACGCCCCATACACAATGCCTACTCCATCGAGGCATCCAAAATTCAAACGGGGAATCAAATAGCCTGAAAGGTATCCTGATGCAATCCACTCACAGTCAAGCATATCCTATGCGCCATGTCCCCCAAGTCATAGAGCGCGCAGTTCGATAACTGCATAAACCCTTTTTGACACCAGGAGGCTCTCAAGCAGTCTTTCCATCACCACCTACCACGATTCTACCCCAAGAGGCTCCAAACTTAATCCTATGAATCGGGGTGGTTTAACTGCCGAAACTGGCTCAACTGATCAATGGTGTCCCATAGCTCATCCGCTGTCAATTATCCACCCTGCCTCGGCGCCTCGGCACTAAACATTGGCACGGAGGGGCTACTCACTCCATCGGTACCACAGAAATCCCCGCCCCTGAGGATACTGCAACCGGGTGGTCTCAGAAAGAAGCACTGTCGAGCTGCCCGCTGCTCCGACAACTGTGTCACTAAAAACCCGATGCCCGCTCACTCTGCCACTAATAAGCCTCTGACAATCCTGTCATCTGGGTCCGGAGTCCTCTGACTCTAATCCGGTATCCGGCCTGAAACAACTAGCTCAGACCCAACTGCCGCACCAAGGTGCGCCCGGGTCAAGGCCCAACGTCGGGGAGACACCGCTCGCCACGACAAACCGCAAATCAGCACACCCCAAACACTCGACCCAATCTAGCGAAAGTCAAAGACATCCCTCTATTTCTGTAACCTTATGTTGTCTGCAGCCAACATACTGTCCCACAGAAATAGAATATGTCGATCCCTCTTCACTCACTGGAAGAGTCAAACAAATAAATCGCCCACTTTCGCAAAGTGTCGCGTCCCTCGTGCCCTATCATCCTAGGGTCTGCTAAAAGCCTAGGGTTTCCTAAGTCCCAACCGACCTATCCCTAAGCTCTGATACCAACTTAATCTATCACGCCCCGGGTGTAAACCAGAACCCGGGCCCGTCCACAGATCCGCCGTGCACACGGTAATTCCCGTGTACACGAAGCGCCAGTAACCTGCTCAGATATAAGAGATATAATAAAAGAGCAATAAAAATAGAGCTGAACTAACACTAATGCATCTCAGACTGAAGCTGGAAATAAAATACAATACATCTGTATATAAATGATATAGCAGTCTCTCCCAGCTCACAAAATAAATACAACCTGCTGGAGAAAGCCAGTCCCAAAAGTGAAAGTACTACCGTCTGAGGAAACATGGGTACACCAACAGTCCAGCTAACGTGCTCATCCTGCCTCGGGATCTATCTACTCAGCCGTCCTCTCTCCTCGACCCGCCACTGTAAGCCCAGTAGCACCCGCAGAAGACACTGCAAAACAAGGGAGAAGAAAAAGAGGAAAGAAGAATGGGGGTGAGACTACTAGTAAACCAGTAGCCTCCCCTAGTGGGTAAAACCTCAACTCTGACACGCCCACTAGGTCTACCAGAGGCAAAAGGAATAAAGGTGGTATGCAATGAGTATGACTCCTGATGAAAAGCTACCACTAGAATGCCTCTAAAAATTGAGCTAAAAGAATAGCTGAATGTATGCATCAGAATACAAATGCCTGCCTGAATAAACCCAATCTGACCACCAGTAAACACTGGTACTGCCTGCTCTTCGTGCCAAATCGGGTATGCCAGCCTACGCATAACACCGATAGGGGATGAGAGTCTCGAAGACTCGAGGTCTGAAAACCGCACACTCCGGAGTGGCACTCGAGGGGAGCGACCCACACGAGTCAAGTGCCTCAGTAACAAGTATCAAAGTCAGCAGGACTGGATCATGACTATGACCAAAGTGGGAAAACCCGTCCACTAAAGGGAGACCCGATCTCAACCTGATGCAATATAACCAATAGTGGGAAACTCCATCCACTAGAGACCTGATACCCAATCTGATGCATAAGCAACCTCCGGTCAACCGCCCAAGGTTCGCGGTTGCCGCAATACCCTGCCATCAAGCCTGCCTGTCCCAAAACCCAAGATCCTGACTACACTATCCCCAAACCCCCTGCTCACGCACGAGCTACAAATACCCTGAGCCTCAAATGAAAGGAGAAAAGAATAATAAAAAGGTTTCTCCTATGTCCATTCCAGCATGATAGTGTAGCAGAAAAAGGTGGCCTATCTAGGTGACCATACAAGCATGCAAATGTCCCAAGATGATACAAAATAAAACAGATGTCGATAACCTTTATAATGTTAGAGCATGTAGAGAATAGTATGAGAATAGTAAATATGAGATAGCCTGTGCCTGCCTATGCCACATACCCAAAGCCCACAAATCATTGATTAGCCTTATCCTTTAACATGACGCTGCTGTTCTACAATGATAATCCCCAATCAAGCAAGTTCTAACAATATCTGTTTAATCACAATAAGCCTGCCATTGCCACACATAAAGTGCATTTATCCTTTTAATCAAAGAAGCTACTCAAATGCCTGGCGGGTAATCAAAAGAAGAAGGGTTAACAACCACACCCATAATGACAATCCTGACCCCGATCCGACATCCGGCCAACCGCCTACTATCCGCAATAGCCGCAATACCCCAAAAGCTAAAATCCAAGCCCCGGCTACACTATGCCGATCCCTGCTCAAACCCGAGCAACAAATAGTCGCCTGCCTAAGGAATAGGGGAAGAAGAGACAATAGGGTTCCTCCTAAGTCAGTTCCAACATATAGTGTAGCGATCAGAAATGGTCTAACTAGATATCCCTGAAATCCAGCCTATCTCCTCATGGAAGAAAGAAGGGGAGTGACAATTAGTGGTTCACCGTGTGTACCAAGTAATAACTCCACCTGGGTGTAATCATCATGCTAAACCATAATCCAACCACACATGTCCATAACCTGCTAATCACCCACACATGAATCATCCACCTATGCCTGTCCAAAAAATTCTCAAGTGGTACCCTCCCACAAGACGCCTCACAATATCACAATATGAAAGTACATCCCCCTCCCTCATGCAAGGTTAAATGCTAAAACGATGTCCATGAAGCATGTATAAGTTCCAACATGTCAAGTTTCCTCTATAATGTTTTCCATATGATAGGCTCACAATTATCCAGTTAAGCATGCATGTCCATTAGGTGACCATTCAACATGTTCAATAAAGGGGATCACTCTAATATTCTTAGTGGGTACATCAGAAAAGAGGAGTAAAGCAACCACCCACCTGGAATTGCGCAACCCAAGGCTATCCAATATCTCTTTTTCACGCCACAAGTCCAAACAGATAAGCCGCCGCGATCACTGTTCACAATTACCCCAAAACATGCAATTAAACATACAATTATCCTCAAAACATGCTATTCCAGTAATCAGTCCAGAGTTGAGCCTTTTTCACCTGCGAGTTGTGCACAGAAAATTCCCAAAAATATACCATCACGATCCTCGCGACGAGCCGGTCGAAACGAGTACCTACACGCTCAAATCTGAGTTTCTTACACTGAGATATAAATTCGGCAAGGGGACTATCCCAAAGAACTCTGTACTGTAAATTTCAGCACCAAATACTGAAAATAATGCCTTTTTCACCTTCTGGAAAAATCCAGAAAAATCCAGGAAAATTTGAGGATGTTCCTTGCGATGTGTAGATGCAAAATGCCTTTTGAATCGCCTCAATCCGATATCCGGTTGCGGAGATATCGCTGAAAGATCGAACCGCTGTCCAAAACTCCATCACAGCAAATGGTGTCACAGTAAACTCAGGAAAACTCCTCGAAAAGCGTGAAATAAGGGGAAACAGGAAATACCAATATTAAAGCTAGTCAGTCGCCGTTCCAACGGCGCAAGAATCGCCGGAAAATGTGATCGGGGTAGGCCGTGAGAGCTCTTGCATCGAAATGCGCCGAAAGGGGTACACCGATGAAGGAACGTCGTGCCGCGCCGGAGGAAATGGAAACCTCGAGATCCGTGCCGCCAAAAAATCAGAAACTCTACCATATGCTCCCTCTCTTCAAGATGAAGATTTCATCTTCTCACTCCTCGAGAAGATGAAGCCTCGAAGATGGTGAAAACACCCCTTGAATGCCTCTCGGATGCAACAAGGGAGCCAAAACCAGAAAAACAATTCGGGAAATTACCTCTGTGTCCCGCCGAACAGGAAACACCGAAAACGGCCAATAAAATGTCGCCACGTGTCCACAGAACACAAAACACCAACCTCAACCAATGGAACTGCGCCACGTGGCCCGACCACGACTGCCCGCGCACCCAGACGCCTCTAACCGGCCTGCCCGCACAGTTGACCAACCAATAGGGGAATGCCACGTGTCATGCATCTGCCTAGTGAACCCGGTGCACGGAATTATGTGGACCGAACCAATAGAAACCTGCCACGTGTCCAAGCCCGGTGCACCATAAACCATGAGCCATCCCGAATACTGCGTAGACCAACCGCCGTGAGCTGACCTCTAAGATGATGCCACGTGTCCCCCGCCTCGGTGCACGCCGGCCGCGTGGACCGCCCGCCTGCCCGCGCGCCCGCGCGCTGCCCGCTCCCTGCCCGCGCCGCTTGCCGCCGCTTGCCGCCTGCCCGAGGCCGCGCCGCCGCCCACCGGCGCTGCCCGCCGCCGCCGCCGCCCGCCGGCGATCCCCGGAGTTACTGTTCCGGCGGTGAACAGTACCCGAGCACCAAAAAATACAAGTGGGTAGTCCGTTTTGACCGTTTTCGCGCGCTGATTCCAAATACGCCGTCCATTTCGCCAAATTCCAACCCGATAATTCGCCGGAGGCTCCCGGAAAGGTATTTTCAATCCGAATTTCGCGCCGAGTCCAAATTTGATATCCGATTTGCGCGAAAGCACTTCTAAACATCCGACGGGGTCCCCCGATTACCCACGTGATCCATTTTAAGCCTGGAGTTCATCACTTGAGTCCAAATTGGCGCACGAACACCGCCGACATGCCCCGTAGGCCTCCAGAAGCTGCCGATCACACTGTAACAGCCCTGTAGAATTCTGGATCATCACAGGGTGCTCAAATAAAATACCGGCTCCAAAATTGCCAGTCCCGACTCACTTTTTGCCTCCGCATCTCCTGCGTCAGTCCGGAACCTCCCGAACTCCGCTGTAATCTGAAAGTACACCTGTTCCAAGTGTTCCTGAATCTCCGGCACTCCTCGGTGAAGTCGGTAATTTCCAAATCTCATCCTCAATCGTCATACAAAGCCCGGAAAAACCCTGAATCGAGCTGGAGCTTCTGCGTTGATCCGAATCAACCCGGCATCAACTGTAAACTCAAATGCAACATGCCGAAGGCAACTCTCTGCTCCAAGCCCTCTGTGTGGTCGGCGCGCTATCCGAAGACCCGGTACTCTACAACCCCCCTCTAGGTATTTTTTTCCCTATTTAGATCCAATTATATATAACCCAACAAGTGGTATCAGAGCGGGAATAGGGTTGTAAACAATGGTTGAAGGTGGAAACATCAACAGACCCCCGTTCTTCGATAGAACAAATTATGCCTACTGGAAACTACGGATGAAAGCCTTTTTAATTTCCATCGACGAACGGGTGTGGCAATCAATTGAATTAGGATGGTCTAATCCAACTGAATTTATTGGTGATGTTCGCACCATCAAACCTAGGTCGAAATGGACAAAGGAAGAGATTGATTTATCTTCTTACAATGGCAAAGGGATTAACGCTTTATTTAATGCTTTATCGCAAACTGAGTTCTCTCGCGTCTCGGCATGTGAGACTGCGAAAGAAATCTGGGATGTTCTTCAAGTTATGCATGAGGGAACTAACCTTGTGAAGATTCAGAAACTGCAAATGCTTATGAGCAAGTTTGACTCTATTTTCATGGCAGAAAATGAATCTTTCACAGACTATTACATGTTGGGTTATATGAATAATAGGATCTAAATAGGGGAAAAAACACCTAGAGGGGGGGTGAATAGGTGTAAACCATAAACACTCAAAAATCTTTGCGATATAAAAACCCAGTGCGGAAAAATAAATAACACGCAGAGATTTTTACGTGGAAAACTCCAAACCGGAGTAAAAAACCACGGGACCGATAACACGGTGAAATCCACTAGAATTAAACACGTACAAGGTGATATACCGTACTCACAGGCGACTCAACCTTTTCCATACGCTCCTAGTTGATCTTCTCCGCTCGCTCCAGACGCTTCTCGAATCCACGATGTGCGTCCAACGCCGAATCCACGGCGTCCAACGTCGAGTCCACGACGTCCGACCGAATCCACGGTCTTCACCCAGTAGCACGCTTCGAATCCACGAACGTACCTCGCTCCGAATCCACGAGAGCGGTTGCACCTTGAATCCACAAGGCCACGCGAGTCCACGCGCCGATTTTGGGGTAAATCGTTGTTTTTTGGGTGGTGATGATCCGCCGAATACTTAGATCAAAGATAGATAGGAAATACCATCTAAGTATTCATTAGTTTGATTCAACTCAAAATGTGAGTATGAAAACCTAGAATCAAACTAATCAATATAGATGAAGAAACATAGAATTAATCTAGTTATTTCCTTTCTTTTCTATATGTGGATCTGAGGCCGTATAAGATGATATTTGATTATGACGGCTATTTGGATTTTCGGCCTCTTTTTGGACTAACCCTAGAAAAAGAATCATAGGGTTTATTTATAGGTTAGAAACCCTTGGAAGAAGATAAGGATCAAAAACTAACCTTTTCTGGAGTTTTTACATGACGACGATCCGGATCGGAAATCGGCTATCCGGATTGCAGTAGCGAGAAAAACAGATTCCAGAAAAACAAAGGTTCGGGATCCGGATCGAAGTGCTTGATCCGGATCGTTCATACAGTTCACCAAACATCAACGTTCGGGATCCGAATTGCAGTAGCCTGATCCGGATCGTTCACATAAAATGGTAAACTCAGTGTTCGGGATCCGGATCAAGGGAAGCTACGATCCGGATTGAACTGGTGTATGAACGAACCACCTTCGGGATCCGGATTGAACAATCTGATCCGGATCCTGAACATGTCCCATGTCCAGTTTTTGATATTTATGCAATAACAAATCCATCCAAGTGTTTCTACGCTATAAGAAGTATTCGGATCACCAAAGATATTAAGTTAAACATACCTGATCCTTTTGAATTCTTCTTTCTTGAGATTGAGTTATATGATCCAACTTCCTTTACCTTCAATCTTCAAGACTTAGCCGAATTCACGAAATACGCCAACTCAAATTCCGTAACAATCTCCCCCTTTGGCGGTTTCGTGACAAAACATAGATCCACTCAAGAAAATTCAAAAAGATATTTTTGTTGCTATCACCATACAACAAAAATTTACAATGGAGATCCAAAATAAAATACATGAGTTAAACTCCTAAAACACTCTGGACTTAGACATCTGTACTCTCTGAAAAAGAAATCATTCTTGACAAAAGAAATCGTTAGATACCTCAAGAATTTTATATCATTCAAAAACCACATACAGAGATGAAGTTTATACTCATTTATACTTACCATGACATTTATACATTCAGATATGTAAACTGATCATAGTTAAAACACCAACATATCTTCTATGCAATCAATCACCAAATGTCATGTTAGTGAACATCAACTTGTTAGTTATATTACATGCCCAAATAGTTAGTCGAATAGTTAGTCGAGGCATGCATTCAAACACAAATGAAAACCGAAAGATGAAGTTCTACTTACCTTTCAAGTTGAGGTTATACTTACCTCTATAGTTTCAAGTTTTCTCAGTAACCATTGTATCATAGTATCATTGTTTATACTTCTCTCTCCCCCTTTTTGTCATAGAAATTAGCCAAAAAATACCAAAATGGAGAGAATGGTTAACAGTTCAAGTTTGAGAACTAAAAACTAAAAACTAAAACGTCAAAACCTGCACAACAAAAAGTTAAAAATCTGCACAAGTCAATCATCTGAGGCAGAGTTTTCAGAGCTCGTGCAGCCCAGCTTTTTCAAAATTCCTTTAAGCAATCCTGAAATCGTGGAACACTCTTGTTTCATCTGATGTATGTCCTTGGACATCTTTCTGAGTCCTAGAGCCATTTTGTCTTGTTCTTGTTTGATGGAAGACTCCAGGTTTCCCTTTTGGTCAATTCTTCTGGAATTTGAAGAACGTTGTGTGACGATTGACGGAGCAGTCTGTCCTTCATTCCGAGGAGATCTTCTTGGCAAAGAATGTGAATTGTCAAGAGGTTCATTGCTTGGCACATTCTTTTTCCTTGCTTGCTGCTTAAGTATTGAGGAAGACTTCAGTAGCTTCTTGTTCTTTAGGTAAACCTTATTTTCTTCATCAATACCTTGTTGTACTTCATCAAGAAATGTGTCCCAATCTTCTTCGTCTTCAGATTCAGTGTCAATTTGAGAGATATTCTTTGGATTCTCTTGACATGGTTCATTTATTTCAATACCTCGAGCTCGTCCAGGTCGTCGAGCGAGTCTTTTTCTTTTTAATATGGATGAAGAGGTCATTGGTGCTTTTCCTTTTTCCGTAGTAGTGGGAACAGTTGTTGCTTCAACTTGCAACTCATCCCAATTGATCGATTCCGTCTCCGATTCTGTATCGGAATCATCTTTCGCTTTCTTTGCTTTCTTAGCCCTCTTGGGCTTGACAGTGTCTCTCGTATGTACCATAGCAGCCAGAAGGAAAATGATCCAGGTGATCACCATTGCTATTGTCATGCCCCGGGGTCGAAACTGCGACCCGGGCTCGCCAACAGATCCGCCACCTATGCCAAACCCGCATAGGCGAAGCGTCCTACCTGCAAAAAGAACTACAGCTAACAGATATCAGAGCTAAAGATAAAAACTGCTGTAGAATAAAATCAACCACTGTACAACTGAAGATAAAACAACAAGGTCCATCTCCCAAAAATGATAATCATACATTAACCTCGAGTACAAAATTCATAGCTCAACAGGGAGATATCTCAAATAAAACATCAGTGTACAAGCTCTCAATACATCATATCCTCACTACATCAGTCTCTCAAAAGAGGAAATAAATACCAATCTACCAACTATACTGAAGATCTCCTCCAAAGGGGGTACCGCTACTCTCCAAAGATGGGTCTGGATCTAGCTCGCTACTCCCTCACCACGCACAGCAACCACAGAACGGCAACACCCGCCAAGACTCTGCAAAACAAAGAGGAGAAAGGACAAAAGGGGGAAAACCCCCAACGGGCGTGAGAACTACGCAATAAGGGAGTTCTCAGTGGGTATCGCCACAAGGCCCGACGATCTGCCCACCAAGACTACTAGAGGCAAAAGATAACCGATGCAGTAAAACTGAAAGAAGAAGCTGGAAACACTCTACAGCTACCATGCCTCTATCCAAATGCTCAACTGGGGAAACTCTGATGAAGATATGCAACACTCGCACACGAGGTGCTCAATTGACCCAATCGAGCTGACTGCCACATCGGGTCCAGTCAAACCTGCGCCCACCTACAACCACCTCCCGCTGACGGGCAGGAATTACGTAGGGCGTCCAAACGGACTAACTCGCTATTGAGTAGTGGCTCATGCAGGCTATAGTCATAATCCATGCTCTCTCTCTCAGAACGGATAGACTCAAGATGCTCAACCTCTCACACAATGGTCAAAGAACTCACAACGACCACGGGACCACCGTCAAACCCCGAACGGTTCCCAACAATACAAGCACTGGTCTAAACAAAGCTACTAGACTCCACTCGGTCCCCCAGGCACGAGTGTAACAAAAAGTATCTGCCTGAGTAAACCCAATCGATAGACCAGTAATCACTGGTACTGCCTGCTCTGCTGTCGAACTCAAGAACCCTGCCTGGTGCCCGGCGCTCACACCGTGGAAAGCCTACTCCGGAGTGGCACTCGAGGGGAGCGACCCACACGAGTAAAGTATCACTGTATCAAGCATCACTGTATCGAGTATCTCTGTAACCACTGTCTCATAATAGCAGGACTGGATCAAGACTATGATCAAAGTGGGAAACTCCGTCCACTAACAAAACCCCGATCTGATGCAATAGTACTCAAAAAGTGGGAAACACCATCCACTAGAACAATCTGATACCCAATCTGATGCAATAGTCAACATCCGGTCAACCGCCCAAAGTCCGCGGTCACCGCAATAACCCACAACCCACAATTGGGTAAATTAATCAAGATCCGGTCAACCGCCTACTGTCCGCGGTTGCCGCAATAACCCACAATCCACAATTGGGTAAATTAATCAAGATCCGGTCAACCGCCTACTGTCCGCGGTTGCCGCAATAACCCACAATCCAACATCAAGCACACCCTGTCTCTGACCCTAAGGTCCCAGCTACACTATCCCAAACCTCTGCTCGAACCCGAGCAACATGACTCAAAAGTCTAAATAAAAAGGAGAAAGAAAGCAATCATGGTTTCTCCTAAGTCAAATTCCAATATGTAGTGCAGCAGTAAAAGATGGCCTAACTATATGTCCATACACATATGTCCATACAAGCATGCATTTGTCCTCAAGAAGAATAAAGAAAATAAACCTCATGCCAAAATTATCAATGACCATACCTGTCCATAATTCTCAATCCATAATGGCTCCTCAGAGTAGAACCTGCACATAACTACATAATCCTATCCCAATGCATGAACCATCCTCATAAAAGGTTATGTGCTAATATGGCATGATAATTAATCATATAGGGTATCCTTGCCTTAGATAAGCTTTCACTAATCATCAACATGACTATTTGATTAATACCATTGTCATACTGTGAATAATTCACTTGCAATTTCCATAAAATCCTCATTGTTAAACTTACCGATCAATCCCAGCTATTGTACCATTCACCTGCATGCAATGCTAACATATGAAAATTTAGAGAACCGTCCACCGGTTCCGGGAATAAGGCACCCACCTGAAAAGCTGACTGTCCAAAGCCCAACAGCTGAAAACACCAAATAACTCTAATCCCTTGCTCCAATAAGTTCAGCACACCCGTAACACTCCTGGCACAATACAAAGTCCACTAATTACACTAGGCTCCCAAATATAGCACTTAAAACCACATACAACCTCGAATTATGAACAGTTAAATTATCACCTGCAGATAGTGCCCAGAAAATTCCAATAAAAATATCACAGCAATCCTTGCGTCGATAGCTTCGAAACGGTACCTTGCACGCCCAAATCGGAGTTCGGTAAGTCAAGATAAAAATTCGGCAAGGGGGTACACTCATACAACAATCTGTATTAAAACTGTACACTGTTCACTGAGAAAACAGTAATTTTCACCTCTGATGAAATCTCAGAAAAATCCAAGAAAAATACGACCGCGTTCCTTGCGATCAGTAGATGAAAAAGTTGTATAAGCTCGTTTCCGGCTGACGCTTGTTCGCAAAGATATGGCCAAAACACCTCGATGCTGTCCCACAAAGCCAAACAGAAAAAGGGTCACAGTGTTGCCTCGGGATCCGTGCCAAAAACTCGCAACGGGAAAGCATGATCAATACGAAAGATGAAGCCCTACCTCTTAGGAGTCTGTCGGCGCAAGAATCACAGAAAAAGGAGCTCGGGGTAGCCCAGGGGAGCCAAAACACTGTCGCTGCGCCGAAGAAGAACACAGGAATGCAACGTCGCGCCGCGCCGTAAAATGGGGAACCTCGGGATTCGAGCCTCCTAAAATCCTAGAACTTGGCAGGAAGATCAAGAATTAAGAGTTGAACAAGTCTTCTTCAAGGTGCTCGGGCAGATGGTGCGTGGGCTGAGAGAAAAGAGCCAAAGAATAGGGCTCGGGCTGCCTATTTATAGGCTGAGGAAACAATTGGAAAAATTCCCATTGTGTCCCAACTTTCGGGCGCCCGGTCCGGTCCGCCCGAATTCGGGCGCGCACAGTGCGGCCCGGCCCGCCAAGTTTCGGGCGCGCACAGTGCGGCCCGGTCCACCACACAGCCCAGCCCACTACTCCCCCGGGCCCCACTGCACCCGGTGCACCTGCGCCCGCCAATGGCGACGCGACACGTGGCCCGGCAACCCGTGCACCACGCACGTCGCGCCGTGGACCGCGCACGTCGCGGCTGACCCGGGCCGTACGGCCACCTGCCCCGCCGTACGGCCACCTGCCCCGGTCACCCACTCCACCGGTTGCGTGGACCGGGAGCACAACACCGAACCAATCACCTCACGCCACGTGTCCACCCGGTCTACCGTGCACCCGGGCCCAATTTCAGTGGACCGCGCCCGCTGAACCGGCCAACCGGAGAGCGCCACGTGGCCCGCCCCCGGTGCACGACCTCCGCGGTGGACCGCGCGCCTGCCCGCGCGCTCAGCCGCCTGCCCGCGCCTTCAGCCGCCTGCCCGCGGCCGCCAAACGCCTGCCCGAGGCTGCGCCGCCGCCCGCCGACGCTGTCCGCCGCCGCCGGCCGCCGCCGGCGATCGCCGGAAATACTGTTCCGGCATGAACAGTACCCGCAAGCTCAAAAACAGTAAGTAAATAGCCCATCTTGACCGTTTTCGCGCGCTGATTCCAAATCCGGCGTCCATTTTGCCAAATTCCAATCCTATAATTTGCCGGGGGCTCCCGGAAAGGTATTTTTAATCCGAATTCCGCGCCGAGCCTAAATTTGATATCCACTCCTCGCGTAAACTGTTCTAAACATCCGATGGGGTCCCCCGATTACCTACGGGATCCATTTTAAGCCCCGAGTCCATCTCTTGTGTCCAAACTGGCGCGCGAACACCGCCGACATGCCACGTAGGCTTCCAGAAGCTGCTGGTCACACTGTAGACGCCCTGCAAAGATCCGGGTCACCACAGCTATTGGTTTCTTGTGAAAAGAAATCCTGTGAGCAACACCTCAAGAACACGAAAAAATTATTAATTTTCAAAAATTAGAAAAATTGTACCCAAACAATCATTATCGTGTAGAGAGACTAGGAATCAAATTAGTTTTGCAAAAGGAAATTTAAAAATAGATCAATTGCATGATTTTGGAAAATTCCCATTATATGCCCTAAAACCGAAATTTTTGAAATCGAAGACCAAAAATCCGTTTATCTTGAGAATACCTAGCATATAATCAAAACTAATCTACCCAGAGTTCTTATTTCAAAAGAAATTTGATCAAAAACCATCCACAAATGAGATTGATACAAGAAATTCATCACGTTTTGAGGAGGAATAAGAAAAACTGTGAAAAACCGAGATTTGATCAATAAAACTTACTTGGAATTGAAGAACTTGAGTTTGAAAGTTTCCAAGATGGATGAAATCTAGAGAGAGAAGCTCTGGAAACTTTGGAACAAAAGATTGGAATAAAGAAATCAATACCCTTTTGTTCTATATAAAACCCTAGCCGTGATCCGGATCAGTTCGTGATTGCGATCCGGATCGGCTACCCGCAGTGACAAACTGCGTTCGGGATCCGGATCGGCAGGTCCAATCCGGATCGGCTGCCCGCAGAAGAATATCTGCGTTCGGGATCCGGATCGGCAGGTCCAATCCGAATCGGCTCCAACTTTTTCTTTAGAAAATTTCAGAGAAATTCTAGAAACACCAGAAAAAGATTGTAAGCACTTTTGTGTATCAACTTTAAACGAAAATCATCGTTTCATACAACAAGAAATAGATTATACCAAATCTATCAATAACATCCAACAAATGAAACGAAAATTTATAAAAATTAAATCCCTTAAAGTTGAACAACTTCAATTACATCTAACTTGATCTTATGAGTAATGCCTTTATCAAATCATCAATTCGGTAAAGAAAATGAAATACAAAGATCAATAGATGTCTAACATCCCCGATAAGTTAGATAATATATCTAGTCAATTTATTGAAGAGAGTGGCTCTTTGAGCATCTTTCATTAAAAATCCCACCTTATACCAACCTTGAAATTTTGACAGAGTCAAGTATTTCAACATGCATTTTAATTAATCAAACTTGAAAAACCTTACTTGGTATACATGTGGTAGCTGCACACAGTACTCGGACGACCGAGGTGGTAGCTCTTTCCTCCATGTGGTGGTAGTTTTCACACTCCTCATTGGGATGTAACTCTTTCCACATCTTTTGAGCATAACACTTTTTCTTTGACTCCCCCTCAATTGGCTATCAATTATCTAAGATATAAAGTATTTAGCCAAATATTGATCTCGATTTCATACTCGACTAAACAGCCAAATAAGATAAAAACTATACCAAGAGATCATTGAGAGAGAAATTGACTTTGATCAAAACAAAGATGAGTTAATTGACATAAATGATCATTGCATCAAATGAAATATTATGATATCTAAGGCATAATAGATTTCTGAATATATAAAAGGATGCAGTTAAAGTTAATAAAATTAATGCTCAATTAATGTTCTATGTCTAAGCATAGATAATGAACAAAAACACAAAAACAAAACCTAACCTAAACAAGAGTTTCAAAAAGAGGTTATTTCAAGGAAAGCATTCCAATTGCTTTACGCAAATGAATAAAACGTTTTTGATCCAAAGGTTTTGTTAAAATGTCAGCTAATTGATCTTCAGTTGAAATGTAGGAAATTTGAAGAATATTTGATTCAACTAGCTCTCTAAGAAAATGATATCTAAGTTCAATGTGTTTTATTCTAGAGTGCAACACAGGGTTTTTTGAAATGTTTATAGCACTTGTGTTGTCACATAAAACAGTTACCGAAGTTGCTGAAATCCGAAAGTCGCTCAACACGCTTTTCATCCAAATAAGTTGAGTTGAACGACTACCCGCTGAGATGTATTCCGCTTCGGCAGTCGAGAGTGCAATGCAGTTTTGCTTTTTACTATGCCATGCAACAAGACAATGGCCAAGATAAAAACATGCACCACTCGTACTTTTCTGATCATCTACAGATCCTGCCCAATCGGCATCTGAGTATCCAATAATATCTAAACTTGTTCCAATAGGATACCAAATTCTGAAGTTTACAGTTCCTTTGACGTACCGGATGATCCGTTTCACCGCTTTCAGGTGAACCTCCTTTGGTGCTGATTGATATCTCGCGCAAATCCCAACACTAAAGGATATATCCGGGCGACTAGCTGTGAGGTAAAGTAGACTTCCAATCATGCTGCGATAGAGTTTCTCGTCTACATTATCACTAAGAGATTCACTTCCTAATCCCTTATTGCTAGTTCCCATAGGAGTAGGAAAATCTTTAGAATCTTCTAATCCGAATTTCTTTACCAACTCCTTTGCGTACTTGGATTGACACAGATGGATGCCTTCATCATTTTGTTTCACTTGCAATCCAAGAAAGTATGTCAGTTCGCCCATCATAGACATCTCAAATTCGCTTTCCATGGTTTCTGCGAATTTAGAAGCATCATTATCCTTTGTTGCTCCAAACACAATGTCATCGACATAGATTTGTGCAACAATGAAGTTATTTTGATAATGCTTCACAAAGAGAGTCCGATCTGCTCCCCCTCGAGTATAGCCCTTCTCCAAAAGGTGCTTTGTCAACCTTTCGTACCATGCTCGCGGTGCTTGTTTTAAACCGTAAAGAGCCTTTTTCAAACGAAAAACATGGTTAGGTAGTTTACAGTCTACAAAACCTTTCTGTTGAGCCACATAAACTTGCTCATTTAAAAACCCATTTAAAAACGCGCTCTTAACGTCCATTTGAAAGAGTTTTATTTTAAAGTGACAAGCAATAGCGAATAAGATACGAATGGACTCGAGTCTAGCTACAGGGGCGAACGTTTCATCAAAGTCTATACCTTCTATTTGAGAGTAGCCTTGAGCAACTAAACGTGCTTTGTTCCTGATGATGGTACCATCCTCATTTTTCTTGTTCTTGAAAATTCATTTAGTACCAATCACATTGTGTTGCTTCGGAGGCGTCGTTAATTCCCAGACTTTGTTGCGTTCAAACTGTTGGAGCTCTTCCTGCATTGCTTCAATCCAGTAGTCATCGTGAAGAGCTTCATCGACGTTCTTTGGTTCGATCGTGGAAACATAACATGCGAATCCACAAACCAACTGTCTCCGAGTTTTGACTCCTTCTTGTGGGTCTCCAATGATGTTTGATTCAGGATGATCCTTGGAGATGCGTAACGTTTGTTGTAATGGAGTACTCGGAGGTACATGAGATGATTCCTGCACATCAGATAAACTTGAAGAACCATTAGATGCATCATTAATATTGGAAGTATTATCATGAGAAGATGCACTTACAGGAGTATCATCATCAAGAGAGATTGTTGGGTTATATGTAATATAGATCTAAATAGGGGAAGAAACACCTAGAGGGGGGTGAATAGGTGTAAACGTATAAACACTCAAAAATCGTTGCGATAAAAAACCCAATGCGGAAATAAAAATAACACGCAAGATTTTTACGTGGAAAACTCCATCACCGGAGTAAAAAACCACGGGACCGATAACACGGCGAAATCCACTAGAATTAAAACACGTACAAGGTGATTTACCGTACACACTTACGACTCAACCTTTTCCATACGCTCCTAGAGGATCTTCTCCGCTCGCTCCACGACGCTTCTCGAATCCACGATCTGCGCCCAACGCCGAATCCACGGCGTCCAACATCGAATCCACGACGTCCGACCGAATCCACAGTCTTCACCCAGTAGCACCCTTCGAATCCACGAACGTGCCTCGCTCCGAATCCACGAGAGCGGTTGAACCTTGAATCCACAAGGACACGCGAATCCACGCGCCGATTTTGGGGTAAATCGTTGTTTTTGGGTGGTGATGATCCGCCGAATACTTAGATCAAAGATAGATCGGAAATACCATCTAAGTATTCATTAGTTTGATTCAACTCAAGATGTGAGTATGAAAACCTAGAATCAAACTAATCAATATAGATGAAGAAACATAGAGTATTATCTAATGATTTCCTTTCTTCTCTATATGTGGATCTTAGGCCGTATAAAATGATATTTGATTATGACGGCTATTTTCCTTTTTATCGGCTTGTTTTCTTAACCCTAGAAAAAGAGTCATAGGGTCTATTTATAGGTTAGAAACATTTGGAAGGAGATAAGAATCAAAAACCTAACATTTTTGGAATTTTAACGGACGGCGATCCGGATCGGATTTGGGCGATCCGGATTGCAGTAGCAAGAAAGACGGTTTCCAGAAAAACAATCGTTCGGGATCCGGATCGGAATGCCTGATCCGGATCGTTCATACAATTCAGAAAAACTCAACGTTCGGGATCCGGATCGTGAGATGCTGCGATCCGGATTGAAGTAATGTATGAAACAACAACCTTCGGGATCCGGACTGCTGGCTCTGATTCGGATCCTGAACATGTCCGAACACCAGTTTTTGATTTTTATGCAATTAAAAATTCTTCCAGGTGTTTCTACACTACAAGAAGTATTCGGATCACCAAAAATCTTTAGTTAAAAATACCTGATCCTTTTGAATTCTTCTTTCTTGAGATTGAGTTAAATGATCCAACCTTCTTCACCTTCAATCTTCAAGACTTGAACCTTTCACGAAACTACGCCAACTCAAATTCCGTAACAATCTCCCCCTTTGGCGGTTTCGTGACAAAACACAGATCCACTAAAGAAAAATCAAAAAGATATTTTTGTTGCTATCACCATACAACAAAAATTTACAATGGAGATCCAAAAATTTAAAAACATGAGATATAAACTCCTAAAACCGACTCTAGACTTAGACATCTGTACTCTCTGCACAAAGAAAGCATTCTTGACAAAAAGAGATCGTTAGATACCTCAAGAATATTTAGCATTCAAAACCTAACAGAGATAGAGTTTATGCTCACCATGACATTGAGTGATTCAGATATGTAATAAGATCACAATCAAACATTGACATATCTTCTAAGCAATAAAATTTCAAATGTCATAACTTTGCTTTGTTAGTAATCAAACAACTTGTTAGTAATAATACATGTCCAAATAGTTAGTCGAATAGTTAGTAGGAACATGAAACAAATCACAAGATAAAAACCAAAGTTGTGATACTTACCCTTCACCAAAGTCAAAGTTGAAGTGATACTTACCTTGATGTTCACACATTCACATCATCATTGTTCAATCATTGTTCAAGTTCTCTCTAAACTCTCTCCCCCTTTTTGTCACAAACTAAGCCAAAATTACAAAAATTTAAGGAGAGTTAAAAATTTCAAAAATTGTTCCGAAATGTAAGAACTAGAACTAAGAGTAAGTCCTAAAAACTGAACTAAAATCTAAAAAGATAAAATCCTGCACAAATCTGCACAAAAATTGTTAAAGCACAAATTAGTTATCCGAGTCTGAGTCCTCAGACGCACTATATCCCATCTTAGTGAACATGTTCTTGATCAATTTCCTCATTGAATTTACTTTCTTGGTCAATGTAATTTGGGATGCCGTTATGATCTCGAGTTCTTCAGACATTCGCCTTTGTTCTGATGCTTGTTGAGACGGTGAGGCCGAGGTGCCGACACAAGGTTACTTTCTAGTGGAATGTGTCGGAGTAACATGTGGTAATTTGTGAAGTGACTTCACAATCGTTGACTCATCTATCATCCCCCAACAGTGTTGATAAGATGTCGAGCTTATATCAATGTCAAACTTTTGTAAGATCCTCATGATGATTAACGGAAACGGAAGTCGCTCAGAAGGATGAGGATGCACAATATATCTTGACATTCTATTCCAAATTATGTAGGGGATATTCATGTTCAATCCTACAGCCTCAGAGGGATGACCTAAGAGATATAGGAACAGCAGTCTCTCCCATCTCACGACCTTAGTCTGCATGTTAGGTAGAATGTTGTAACACGTGATGAAATTTAGAAATCGGTACTCCAGTCGAAGATGTTTGGATTTTACACTTTTACCATTAGCTGATTTCGTTCCTTCCAAACAAATTTTATCTATCACTGTTTGCCACAAGGCATTCGTCAAACTTTTTCCTTTCAAAAAGTTGAGTCCCGATGTGTTAGATTCCATTCCAAGGACTTCGCCAATTAGCTGCGGAGTGATTTTAAGTTTCATACCTTGGATATTAGTATAGAAATGCATTGATCCATTTTCATCTTCTCGAAGATGTCTTGCATTCGTGTAAAAGGTTCTTACACGATACAAACAATACCCAAGTAGTTCGGGGAATCGGCAGACTTGGATGAGATTAGCTTGCTCAATCAAGGTTCCAAACTCAGGTGAGTGATTTCGGAGAGCTTCAATGTTGACATGACGTTCACCGATGCATTCACGACGTTCAAACGCTCGAAGGCGATCCATGCTGACGAACACTCCTTCCACGCGAGGCGGGGAGTCAGGAACTATCGGCGTGTTAATATCAGCGTCTCGTCGTAGTCCAAACCGTCTAGTTACTCGTTTTCTTTTCACAGAGATGGTTGGTTTAGCCATAGGTGCTTTTCCTTTGTCCATGGGTCCCTTTCCTTTTGATCCATCGGAAGCTTTTCCTTTTGATCCATCAGACGCCTTTTGTTCAGTCAATAAGTCATCATCATCTGTCAATTCAGTCCAATCTACCTCTTGACAGTCTGCTTCCACTTCTGTGTCACTGATCAGAAGAAACTCACCTTTTTGTTGTGTTTTCTTAGCTCTCTTTAATTTGTTTGTGGCCCGAGTGTGCACTATTGTGACCAACAAAAGAATGATCCATGAGAATTCCATTGATCCAAATGCCTTAAGAAGATTGAAGTCCTGTGAAGACCAACTCAAGAACACATGATAAATTGTTAATTTTCAAAGATTTGAAAAAATTGTACCCAAACAATCATAATCATGTAGAGAGACTAAGAATCAAATTAGTTTTGCAGAAGGACTTTTAAAAATAGATCAATTGCATGATTTTCGAAAATCCTTATTATATGCCCTAAAACCGAAATTTTTAGAAATCGAAGCCTAAAAATCCATTAATCAGGAGAATACCTAGCATATAATCAAAACTAATCTACCCAGAGTTCTTATTTCAAAAGAAATTTGACCAAAAACCATTCAAAAATGAAAAAGATAGAAAAATCTCATCACGTTTTGAAGAAAATAGAGAAAAACTGTGAAAAACGGGATTTTGATCAATAAAACTTACTTGTATTCGAAGAACTTGAGTTTGGAAAGCTCCAAGGTGCAATAGTTCTAGAGAGAGAGGCTCTAGAGACTTGAGAACAAAAGATTAAGGTAAAAGAAATCAAAACCCTCTTGTTCTTATTAAAACCCTAGCCGTGATCCGGATCGGATCGAGATTTCGATCCGGATCGGCCAGCCGCAGGAAGAAGCCTGCGTTCGGGATCCGGATCAGCTTGCCCGATCCGGATCGGCTCCAACTTTTTCTTCAGAAAAATTTAGAAAAATTTCATAAGATCCAGAAAAAGTATGTAAGCAAAATTGTGTATCAACTTTAAACAAAAATCATCGTTTCATACAACAAGAATTAGATTATGCCAAATCTATCAATAATATCCAAAAATGAAACGAGAATTTACAAAAATTAAATCCCTTAAAGTTGAACACCTTCAATTACATCTAACTTGATCTTGTGAGTAATGCCTTTATCAAATCATCAGTTCGGTAAAGAAAATGAAATACAAAGATCAATAGATGTTTGAAATCCCAAATATGGTAGATAATTTATCTAGACAATCTGTTGAAGAGAGTGGCTCTTTGAGCATCTTTCTTTAAAATCCCACCTTATACCAACCTTGAAATTTGACGAAGTCAAGTATTTCAACATGCATTTTACTTAATCAAAAATTGAACAACCATGCTTGGTATACATGTGGTAGCTGCACACAATACTCGGACGACCGAGGTGGTAGCTCTTTCCTCCATGTGGTGGTAGTTTTCACACTCCTCATTGGGATGTAACTCTTTCCACATCTTTTGAGCATTTTACATTTCTTTGACTCCCCCTCAATTGGCTATCAATTATTTAAGATATAAAGTATTCAACCAAAAATTGATCTCGATTTCATACTCGACTAAGCAATCAAATAAGATAATAACTATACCAAGAGATCATTGAGAGAGAAATTGACTTTGATCACTTAGAAGATGATTTAATTAACATAAATGATCATTGCAACAGTGAAATATTATGATGGCAAAAGCATAATAAATTTCTAAATGTGCGAAAAGATGCAATGAAAGTCAATTATGATCTATGCTCAATTAATGTCCTATGTACAAACATAGATAATGAACAAAACAAAGCAAAAACAAAACCTATCCTAAGCAAAGGTTTCAAAAAGAAGTTTATTTCAAGGAAAGCATTCCAATTGCTTTTCGCAAATGAATAAAACGTTTTTGATCCAAAGGTTTTGTTAGAATGTCAGCTAATTGATCCTCAGTTGAAATATATGAAAGTTGAAGAGTATTTGATTCAACTAGCTCTCTAAGAAAATGATATCTAAGTTCAATATGTTTTGTTCTAGAGTGCAACACAGGGTTTTTAGAAATGTTAATTGCACTTGTGTTGTCACAAAGAATTGTTACCGAAGATGCTGAAATCCGGAAGTCGCTCAACACACTTTTCATCCAAATGAGTTGGGTTGAACAACTACCCGCTGAAATGTATTCCACTTCGGCAGTCGAGAGTGCTATGCAATTCTGCTTTTTACTGTGCCATGCAACAAGGCAATGGCCAAGATAGAAGCATGCACCACTCGTGCTTTTCCGATCATCCACTGATCCTGCCCAATCGGCATCTGAGTATCCAACAATATCCAAACTAGTTCCCATAGGATACCAAATTCCGAAATTAATTGATCCTTTGATGTACCGGATGATCCTTTTCACCGCTTTCAGGTGAACCTCCTTTGGTGCTGATTGATATCTCGCGCAAATCCCAACACTAAAGGATATATCCGGGCGACTAGCCGTGAGGTAAAGTAGACTTCCAATCATACTTCGATACAGTTTCTCGTCTACATTCTCACTTTGTGATTCACTTCCAAGTCCCTTGTGGCTAGTTCCCATTGGAGTCGGAAAATCCTTCGAATTTTCTAAGTCAAACTTTTTAACCAACTCCATTGCATACTTGGATTGACTCAAGTGAATACCTTCATCATTTTGTTTAATTTGCAATCCAAGGAAATAAGTCAATTCGCCCATCATGGACATCTCAAATTCGCTTTCCATGGTCTCCGCGAATTTAGAAGCATCATTATCTGTGAGGACCCGGAAATTCCCACGTTTGGATTACTGTTGGATCTGCGGCTTCTGGAGACCCCTGTTGGGTGTTAGAGGTGTTTGTGCGCATATTGGACCCAAGGATTGGACCCGGCATGAAAGAACGGATCAAGTTTGCTTTCCGGGAATTTTTGGTAAATTTTAGAAGTGGAATTTGGCAAATCGGACTTCGGATTTGGATTCAGCGCGCGAAAACGGTCAAGATGGACTATTTACTTGTATTTTTCGGAGCCCGGATGACCGGGCACGGATTTCGAGGTGATTTGGCACTGTTCCGGCCGCCGGAGGGGCGCCGGCGGCGGCGGCGGGCGGCGGAGCGCGGCGGCTGGCGGCGGCGGAGGCGCGCGGTCCACCGCGGAGGCGTGCACCCGGGGGCTGGCCACGTGGCGGCTCCCGGTTGGCGGGCGCAGTGGGCGCGGTCCGCGGGTTTGGCGCGGGTGCACGGTGGACCGGGACTGGACACGTGGCAGTTCGGGGTTGGCGCGGCGTTGTGCGCGCGGTCCATGGTGCGGGGAGCTGGTACCTCGGGCCGCGTGCCCGACAGGCACGCGTGGGCGCACGTGGGGCGCGGCGTGGGCGCGTTGACCCGAGGCTCCCGGTGTGGACGCCACGTGTCGTCGCGGGGTTCGGCCACGTGGCGCATGGCTGTTGGCCCAAACAGCTGTTTGCTGTTTGGGTGTACACGTGGCGGCCTGGGGATTTTCCGGGCGTGAACAGTAACGGGCCGGGCCCGTTACTGTAGCAGCCCGGAAGTACCGGGCGCCCGAAACTTTGGGCCAAAAGCCCAAAAGGTGGATTTTCGGGCTGGGCCTATAAATAGCTGGCTTGCTTGGGCTTTTTGCCCCCTTTCCCGAGCTCCCCTGCCCATGGCCCCTTTAGCAAAGTTGGAGATCTTCATCTTGCGCATCTTCTGGCAGAGGCCCGGATTTTTTGGAAGCCGCGGCGTTGACGACTTCGGCATCGGAACGCAGTGTGGCGATCTTTCATCGGAGGCCCGTTATCGTCGCAGTTCAATCTGAGATGTCCACAGAGCTACTCCGTCAGTATTTTTGGACGATTTTTGCGGCGTTGGAATCACGAGAGGTACGTCTTCGACTTTCGTGTTGATCATCTTGCTGGATTCAGAGTTTATGACACGGTTTTCGAGGCATTTCTAAGTCGCTGTTTTCTGGTGGAGTTTTTGGACAGCGGCCCCTTGCCAGAATTTTATCTCCTCAACTGGACATCGGATCGAGACGAGCCTATACACTTTTTGGATCTACTCGTCGCGAGGATTATCATCGTATTTTTTTGGGATTTTTATGAGGCTTGCCCGAAGGTATACTGTTTCCCCTCTTACTGTGCAGAGTTTTACAGTTGTGTGGTTGTGAGTGTTTGCGCACCTGTACTGTAGAATTTGTAACTCGGCCTACGGGGCTCGGATTTGGACGTGCAGGGTACCGTTTCGAAGTTATCGACACGAGGATCGCTGTGATATTTTTATTGGATTTTTCTGGCCATTTTCAGCAGGTGAAAAAGGGACATCTTTGGGACTGAAATTCTGTGTACGTTTTTATGGACAGTTTTGGACTTGATGTGTATTTGTGGACTTTGTGTTGTACCCAGGAGAGTTACGAGTGTTGCTGGATCTTTTGGAGTAGGAGATTTGGATTTCCTGGTATTTTTAGCTGTACGACCCTGGACAGTTGTGCACCTTCAGGTGGGTGGCTTGCTTTCAAGATCTATGGACTGTGCTCTAATTCTATTGCTATAGAATCATGCATGATAGTGATTGGACTTGGGTAGCATGTTAGAGTGTAGGAATTGTTGATCCTTGTTTTATCTGTCGATCTTGTGATCTCTTGCTTCCTACTATCATGTTAAATATTTGTTATATTGGAACCTGACCTAGCACCCCCGTCATATGTTGCATGTGTAACCAGACCAGTAGAAAACCCTCACTTGGGCTAAGGTTATTTATGTTTAGACATTCACACTTTATGTCGCATTCCTGGACTTAGTGTTATCCTCGCCCGGGTAGTGGGCCGAGCGGTCGGGACTTCTCTTTAGTGTGGGATGCATTTGCACTCGTGCTTGGGAGCAGAGTGGAGTCTGGTAGATGTGGTGGTTCGCTTGTCTGTATCGGGAACCGTTTGGGGTAAACGGTGGACCCGAGAGATCTTGTTTTCCCCTGTTTGGGTCGTCGCCACTGTGTTAGTGGCAGTAGTGTACTAGTGTTAGCCGGACCTAGAACCCAGAACCCTTTTCGACATATACATGATTTTAGTCTACCAATGTTTTCTTCCAAACATCGAAGGGCCGCTGGAGTCTGTTTTGTTTGATTGGACAAAGGCATCAGCCCTTCGGGGTTTGGGTAAAACAATTGTTTTCTAACTGTTTTTCTAAAAAGAACTAAAATCATTAAATATGGATTTCTTCCAGATCAAATTAGTTTTCAATAACAAATGTCACCTTTTTCCTGTAAATCTCCCCACTCGAAAGGATTCGAGTGGTCTTGGTTCTAGGGGCCGTTCCCTTGTCGGGACGAAAGCCACGGGGGCCGAGCCTGGAACCTGTTCTTGTTTGATAGGGTTGTAGGGGTAGGTCTCCCGGGACTTTCGGGCCCTGTTGGTGTCTTCTGTGAGTTGTACTGTGATTATTGCTTTCCCGAACTATAAGGGATCGGAAACTTCGATAGTCGGAGCCTAGAGTCTGTTCTTGTTTGATAGGGTTCTTAGCACCGGTCTATCGGGTTTCCGAACCCTTATGGTGTCGGTCTTTCTGGAGAGTTTAGTGTTCTGTTGTGGGAGCCGTCTGGTGAACGGTGGCCCCAGCGGTGTGACTTCCAGCTTGTGGTTGAGAGTTGGTGTTGTTGGTCGATCTTGTTGATCGTGGTTTGGACTATAGCCTGCATGAGCCATATTTGAGCTCGACAGAGATACGCGGATACTTTCCTCGGTGGGGTCGCTCCCCTCGAGAGCCACTCCGGAGTTGGGCCTGTTACTTGCTATCGCGACTTGTCGACGCCGTCCCTCTGACTGGCCCAGTTAGCGGCAGTCACGGACACCCTACGGTAGACCCGTCCTGTTGAGGATATGCGGCAATAGGTGGGCGCAGGTTTGACTGGACCCTGTGAGGCAGTCAGTTTAGATTTGGTGAGTTTACTGTGTGTGTTAGTAGATGCATCACGTTTCATCTGTTCCTTTTCTTGAGCATCTAGATAGAGGCATAGTAGCTGTAGAGTTATTTTTCCAGCCCTTTCATTTCAGTTTTATATTGTTACTTTATGCCTCTAGTAGACTTAGTGGGCAGTCCGTTGGGCTTGTTGGCGGCACCCACTGAGAACTACTTGGGACGTAGTTCTCACACCCGTCGTGGTGTATTTTCCCACAGGGACTTCTACTCTTGTTCCTGCTGCTCCTGTTGCTGCTTCTTCTGATCGTGGTGAGGGAGTCGCGAGCTAGATCCCTACCAGTCGTCGTCCAGAGAGTAGATGTACCCTTTTTATTTTGAGAGTTTCTTGTTGAGAGACCTTGTAGTGAGGTATAGAGTTGTACTTTTCCTTCTGAGTTGAGTGACTTGTATGCTGGTGAGGACTTTGTACTAATTTATTTTATTACTAGTGGTTTATTTTCAGCTCTGATATCTGGGTAGTTTAGTATCTATCTTTTGCAGGTTTGACGCTTCGTCTATACGGGGTTCACCGTATGGGCGGCGGATCTGTTAGCGAGCCCGGGTCGCAGTTTCGACGCCGGGGCGTGACAGATTAGAGTGGTATCAGAGCCTAGGTTGTAGGTCATTATGGACTTAGAAACCCTAGGCTTGTGGTTGGACATTAGGATGACTACGTGAGAGTCGTGACTGTTAGCGAGAGTCCTGATTGAGTTTCATACCTCTCCCAAGGGATGGGATGAGTGATTGGCATGTTTATTTTCCTAAGCGATTATGTTGGCTGCAGACAACATAATGCTGTGGAATTGATAACATGTCTTAGACTTTCGCTGGATTGGGTCGTATGGTTGTTGTGTCCTGATGTTTGTTATTGTGCAGTGGACTATGATGCCCCTGAGATGTCATGTAGCGAAGAGGGCACATTCCGCATCTGATTAGTAACCCGAGCAGCGGGAGGCAGAGCTATCAGAGCAGAGCGAGACCCAAGAGTTATGGATCCAGATGGCACAGATGTCGGAGGCTGTCCGATGCCAGAAGGAGGCCATGGAACGTTCGATGCGCTTGTTGGAGCAGAGAGCACAGCTAGTTGCAGTACCGCTTGAGTGTCCTCCAGTACTCTCTTCCTATGCGGTGGTATTTTCAGTTGTACTAGTGGCGCCGACAGAGCGAGCAGCCCCCTCCGTGCCGACGAGCAGTGCCGAGGCACCGAGGCAGGGTGGATAGTGGATAGTAGCTGAGCTTCGGGACGTCATTGATCGATGGAGCCAGTCCCGGCAGTCTGAACCATCCCGATTCATAGGTTTGAGTTGGAGCCTTTGTAGGCAGAATTGGGGTTGGTGGTGATGGAGAGACTATCTGAGAGCCTCCCTGTGCTAGGGAGTTTATACAGTTGTTGAACTGCACGCTCCAGGTTTCGAGGGACGAGGCGCATAGGATATGTTTGACTGGGAATGGTTTGCGCCAGGATACCTTTCAGTTTAGTTGGTCCCTCCGTTTTGGATTATTGACGCTTCGATAGAATAGGCGTGGTGTGTGGAGCGTGGCGCTGCAGTTCCTTGGGATAGGGATCTGCCACCAGAGGCGAGTTCTGGATTTTGGTGCTTCGCGCCGAGTGATGGAGGACAGATCGGACGGCAGAGACATTTCTGATTTCTTTTCCTGGATAACGGGTCCCCGAGATGCCAGAGTTTGGGCGGGTCCCGATAGCAGCATCAGCATCTACGTCAGAGTGGCGCGGCGGTAGCATGGATTGGCTATCTGCGGAGGACTGCATTTGTCACCCTTGTGTGAGTAGAGGCGGAGGTCGTGCTCCCCATGTGGATGGTCTTGATTTTCAGGCAAACTGAGCGATGACCACTTTCATCGAGCGGATGAATTTGTGCCGCCCGGCTGGAGGGCGCCACAGCAGCAGATTGGGTTGTCACCGGCATGATTTCTTTACAGCAGTCTGAGATAGAGTGTTTTTGGTTTTCCTGTCTGGACTGGAGGTAGAGTTGTTACCACGTGCACTAGAGGTACAGGTTCCTGTTGGTATTGTGCACTTGGGGAAGCCTTATGGATTATGTCTTGTGCTGTTGAGACTTGGAATTTTACCGGCAAGTTGACGGTTTTTGGTTGGGTGCTACCTGTTGAGCGTAGGTGACGTTTAGGACTAGAGTTGTGTTCCTAGGGGTCACGGTTAGATCGTAGCTTCTGTTTTGTAGCCACAGCAGGAACGGCTTCAACACTTCTCTCCCTTTTCTCGCCTTGTACTGAAATTTCCGAACATGACGAGAGCTTCGAAAGACTGCTCCAGAAATGGAGACGGTGCCCGAACCTGTTCTTGTTTGATTGGGGCGAAGGCACTGGTCTTTCGGAATTTTCAGACTTTTCGTTAATTTCAACTGTTTTTATAAGCAGAGAGTTAGGGTTGACGGCTTTCCTGCTGGTGGGGCCCTTACCTTTTCTTGTTGGGTTGTGGTGACGTTCTTCGTGTAGTTTGGACGAGTAGATTCGGTTAATCTTCCTTGTCCCCAGCTTTTTGGAGTTCCTGAGGTTTTCTGCGTCTCAGCTCGGAGGTGTTTTGCGTTGGACCCCTCGCCCGTGATTGACTCGCTCTAGTTGAGATTTGTGGGTGTGGGAGTACGAGGAACGCCCGTTGCGAATTCTGGCTCGTGTGATGAGAGAATTGCGCAACCGGGCCATGCATACTGATTATTATTTTGTTGAGGAGCAATCACGGGGAGTGAGTAGCGACTGAGGAGTTGGAGACTGTGTTGTTGGATGCTTACCCTTGGCGTTGAACTCCCTTTGAGCCGTGTTTGTTTCGAGGACGAAACTTTCTTTTAGTGGGGGAGGATGTGAGGACCCAGAAATTCCCACGTTTGGATTACTGTTGGATCTGCGGCTTCTGGAGACCCCTGTTGGGTGTTAGAGGTGTTTGTGCGCATATTGGACCCAAGGATTGGACCCGGCATGAAAGAACGGATCAAGTTTGCTTTCCGGGAATTTTTGGTAAATTTTAGAAGTGGAATTTGGCAAATCGGACTTCGGATTTGGATTCAGCGCGCGAAAACGGTCAAGATGGACTATTTACTTGTATTTTTCGGAGCCCGGATGACCGGGCACGGATTTCGAGGTGATTTGGCACTGTTCCGGCCGCCGGAGGGGCATCGGCGGCGGCGGCGGGCGGCGGAGCGCGGCGGCTGGCGGCGGCGGAGGCGCGCGGTCCACCGCGGAGGCGTGCACCCGGGGGCTGGCCACGTGGCGGCTCCCGGTTGGCGGGCGTAGTGGGCGCGGTCCGCGGGTTTGGCGCGGGTGCACGGTGGACCGGGACTGGACACGTGGCAGTTCGGGGTTGGCGCGGCGTTGTGCGCGCGGTCCATGGTGCGGGGAGCTGGTACCTCGGGCCGCGTGCCCGACAGGCACGCGTGGGCGCACGTGGGGCGCGGCGTGGGCGCGTTGACCCGAGGCTCCCGGTGTGGACGCCACGTGTCGTCGCGGGGTTCGGCCACGTGGCGCATGGCTGTTGGCCCAAACAGCTGTTTGCTGTTTGGGTGTACACGTGGCGGCCTGGGGATTTTCCGGGCGTGAACAGTAACGGGCCGGGCCCGTTACTGTAGCAGCCCGGAAGTACCGGGCGCCCGAAACTTTGGGCCAAAAGCCCAAAAGGTGGATTTTCGGGCTGGGCCTATAAATAGCTGGCTTGCTTGGGCTTTTTGCCCCCTTTCCCGAGATCCCCTGCCCATGGCCCCTTTAGCAAAGTTGGAGATCTTCATCTTGCGCATCTTCTGGCAGAGGCCCGGATTTTTTGGAAGCCGCGGCGTCGACGACTTCGGCATCGGAACGCAGTGTGGCGATCTTTCATCGGAGGCCCGTTATCATCGCAGTTCAATCTGAGATGTCCACAGAGCTACTCCGTCAGTATTTTTGGACGATTTTTGCGGCGTTGGAATCACGAGAGGTACGTCTTCGACTTTCGTGTTGATCATCTTGCTGGATTCAGAGTTTATGACACGGTTTTCGAGGCATTTCTAAGGCGCTGTTTTCTGGTGGAGTTTTTGGACAGCGGCCCCTTGCCAGAATTTTATCTCCTCAACTGGACATCGGATCGAGACGAGCCTATACACTTTTTGGATCTACTCGTCGCGAGGATTATCATCGTATTTTTTTGGGATTTTTATGAGGCCTGCCCGAAGGTATACTGTTTCCCCTCTTACTGTGCAGAGTTTTACAGTTGTGTGGTTGTGAGTGTTTGCGCACCTGTACTGTAGAATTTGTAACTCGGCCTACGGGGCTCGGATTTGGACGTGCAGGGTACCGTTTCGAAGTTATCGACACGAGGATCGCTGTAATATTTTTATTGGATTTTCCTGGCCATTTTCAGCAGGTGAAAAAGGGACATCTTTGGGACTGAAATTCTGTGTACGTTTTTATGGACAGTTTTGGACTTGATGTGTATTTGTGGACTTTGTGTTGTACCCAGGAGAGTTACGAGTGTTGCTGGATCTTTTGGAGTAGGAGATTTGGATTTCCTGGTATTTTTAGCTGTACGACCCTGGACAGTTGTGCACCTTCAGGTGGGTGGCTTGCTTTCAAGATCTATGGACTGTGCTCTAATTCTATTGCTATAGAATCATGCATGATAGTGATTGGACTTGGGTAGCATGTTAGAGTGTAGGAATTGTTGATCCTTGTTTTATCTGTCGATCTTGTGATCTCTTGCTTCCTACTATCATGTTAAATATTTGTTATATTGGAACCTGACCTAGCACCCCCGTCATATGTTGCATGTGTAACCAGACCAGTAGAAAACCCTCACTTGGGCTAGGGTTATTTATGTTTAGACATTCACACTTTATGTCGCATTCCTGGACTTAGTGTTATCCTCGCCCGGGTAGTGGGCCGAGCGGTCGGGACTTCTCTTTAGTGTGGGATGCATTTGCACTCGTGCTTGGGAGCAGAGTGGAGTCTGGTAGATGTGGTGGTTCGCTTGTCTGTATCGGGAACCGTTTGGGGTAAACGGTGGACCCGAAAGATCTTGTTTTCCCCTGTTTGGGTCGTCGCCACTGTGTTAGTGGCAGTAGTGTACTAGTGTTAGCCGGACCTAGAACCCAGAACCCTTTTCGACATATACATGATTTTAGTCTACCAATGTTTTCTTCCAAACATCGAAGGGCCGCTGGAGTCTGTTCTTGTTTGATTGGACAAAGGCATCAGCCCTTCGGGGTTTGGGTAAAACACTTGTTTTCTAACTGTTTTTCTAAAAAGAACTAAAATCATTAAATATGGATTTCTTCCAGATCAAATTAGTTTTCAATAACAAATGTCACCTTTTTCCTGTAAATCTCCCCACTCGAAAGGATTCGAGTGGTCTGGGTTCTAGGGGCCGTTCCCTTGTCGGGACGAAAGTCACGGGGGCCGAGCCTGGAACCTGTTCTTGTTTGATAGGGTTGTAGGGGTAGGTCTCCCGGGACTTTCGGGCCCTGTTGGTGTCTTCTGCGAGTTGTACTGTGATTATTGCTTTCCCGAACTATAAGGGATCGGAAACTTCGATAGTCGGAGCCTAGAGTCTGTTCTTGTTTGATAGGGTTCTTAGCACCGGTCTATCGGGTTTCCGAACCCTTATGGTGTCGGTCTTTCTGGAGAGTTTAGTGTTCTGTTGTGGGAGCCGTCTGGTGAACGGTGGCCCCAGCGGTGTGACTTCCAGCTTGTGGTTGAGAGTTGGTGTTGTTGGTCGATCTTGTTGATCGTGGTTTGGACTATAGCCTGCATGAGCCATATTTGAGCTCGACAGAGATACGCGGATACTTTCCTCGGTGGGGTCGCTCCCCTCGAGAGCCACTCCGGAGTTGGGCCTGTTACTTGCTATCGCGACTTGTCGACGCCGTCCCTCTGACTGGCCCAGTTAGCGGCAGTCACGGACACCCTACGGTAGACCCGTCCTGTTGAGGATATGCGGCAGTAGGTGGGCGCAGGTTTAACTGGACCCTTTGAGGCAGTCAGTTTAGATTTGGTGAGTTTACTGTGTGTGTTAGTAGATGCATCACGTTTCATCTGTTCCTTTTCTTGAGCATCTAGATAGAGGCATAGTAGCTGTAGAGTTACTTTTCCAGCCCTTTCATTTCAGTTTTATATTGTTACTTTATGCCTCTAGTAGACTTAGTGGGCAGTCCGTTGGGCTTGTTGGCGGCACCCACTGAGAACTACTTGGGACGTAGTTCTCACACCCGTCGTGGTGTATTTTCCCACAGGGACTTCTACTCCTGTTCCTGCTGCTCCTGTTGATGCTTCTTCTGATCGTGGTGAGGGAGTCGCGAGCTAGATCCCTACCAGTCGTCGTCCAGAGAGTAGATGTACCCTTTTTATTTTGAGAGTTTCTTGTTGAGAGACCTTGTAGTGAGGTATAGAGTTGTACTTTTCCTTCTGAGTTGAGTGACTTGTATGCTGGTGAGGACTTTGTACTAATTTATTTTATTACTAGTGGTTTATTTTCAGCTCTGATATCTGGGTAGTTTAGTATCTATCTTTTGCAGGTTTGACGCTTCGTCTATACGGGGTTCACCGTATGGGCGGCGGATCTGTTAGCGAGCCCGGGTCGCAGTTTCGACGCCGGGGCGTGACATTATCTCTTGTTGCGCCAAATACAATGTCATCGACATAGATTTGTGCTACAATGAAATTGCTTTGATAATGCTTCACAAAGAGAGTCCTGTCAGCTCCCCCTCGAGTATAGCCCTTTTCCAAAAGGTGCTTTGTCAACCTTTCGTACCATGCTCGCGGTGCTTGTTTCAGACCGTAAGGAGCCTTTTTCAAACGAAAAACATGGTTAGGTTGTTTATGGTCTACAAAACCTTTCGGTTGAGCCAGATAAACTTCCTCATTTAAAAACCCATTTATAAACGCGCACTTAACGTCCATTCGAAATAATTTGATTTTAAAATGACAAGCAATAGCAAATAGTATACGAATGGACTCGAGTCTTGCTACAGGGGCGAATGTTTCATCAAAGTCTATACCTTCTACTTGAGAGTAGCCTTGAGCAACTAATCGTGCCTTGTTCCTGATGATAGTACCATCCTCATTTTTCTTGTTCTTGAAAATCCATTTGGTACCTATCACATTATGTTGCTTTGGAGGCTTCGTTAATTCCCAGACTTTGTTTCGCTCAAATTGATGGAGCTCTTCCTGCATTGCTTTAATCCAGTAGTCATCCTGAAGAGCTTCATCTATGTTCTTTGGTTCGATTAAAGATACGTAGCAAGCGAATCCACAAACCAACTGTGTGACACCCCCGGAATTTGGATTAGTCCTATATATAAATGATATAATAGGACTAAATCTCTAACCCGGCTATAGCATTTTGGATGGTAGCAAGATCCAAGAGGAACATGAGAGTTAAGCGTGCTAGAGCTAGAGTAGTTCTAGGATGGGTGACCCCCTGGGAAGTGGGGCGTCACAAACTGCCTCCGAGTTCTAACTCCTTCTTGTGGATCTCCAATAATATTCGATTCCGGATGATCCTTGGAGATTCGTAGCGTTTGTTGAAACGGAGTACTCGGAGGTATATGAGATGATTCCTGCACATCAGATAAACTTGAAGAACCATTAGATGCATCATTAATATTGGAAGTATTATTATGAGAAGATGCAATGGCAGGTGAATCATCATCTAGAGAGATATCGAGGGTAGATTTTCCAGATTCAATGTGAAAAGCTTCATCTACTTTAACATTTATAGATTCTACGATCGTCTTAGATTCCAAGTTAAATGCTCGATATGCTCTACTATTTGTAGAATACCCCAAGAATATCCCTTCGTCACTTCGAGAGTCAAACTTTCCAAGATTTTCACGGTCACGTAAAATGTAACACCGACTCCCGAAGATGCAAAAATATTTGATGTTGGGTTTTCTACCGCACCATAGTTCATATGGTGTATTTAACGTTCCCGGGCGCAAATAAACTCGATTAATAACATAGATTGCAGTGTTCACAGCTTCAGCCCAAAAATGTAGCGGTAAATTCTGGCTGTGAAGCATAACACGTGCCATCTCTTGAACAACCCTGTTTTTGCGCTCGACAACACCATTCTGTTGAGGTGTATAGGGTGCAGAGAATTCATGCTTAATACCGTTTGAAGTGCAAAAGTCAATGAATTTAGAGTTAACGAATTCTCCACCTCTATCACTTCTAACACGAATGATCTTTTCATTCTTTTCAATCATAATACGAAGGCAAATCTCATGAAAAGAATCAAAAGTATCAGCTTTCTCTTTTAAAAATGCTACCCAAGAATATCGAGAGAAATCATCAATCATCAAGAAAATATACCATTTACCTCCCAAAGATGGTTGACGAGTTGGCCCCATTAAATCCATGTGTAAAAGTTCCAAAGGCCGTTTTGTACCAACGTGGTTCAAGTTCTTGTGTGCAGTCCTGGACTGTTTTCCCTTTTGGCAACCACCACACACAATGTTTTGTTTAAATAAAAGTTTTGGAACCCCCTTGACCACGTCCTTGTTTGAAATTCTAGCAAGTTCCTTAAAATTTATGTGACCTAGCGTTTCATGCCAAATTGTTTCATTAATCAAAGAAACTAAATTACATTTTTCTGAAATTTTATTAGGAACAACATAGCAATTGTTTTCAGATCTAACCCCTTTTAAAAAAAGAAGACATGGTCCTTATCAGTTACAACACATTCAACAGATGAAAAGTTAACTGAAAAACCATTGTCGCAAAGTTGACTTATGCTTATGAGGTTAGTCTTAAGACCATCAACAAATAACACATTATTTAGAACCGGGCCATCTGGAATAGCTACTGTTCCTTTTCCAACAATTTTGGAAGATCGACCGTCTCCGAAAACAACGAGTCCTCCGGAGATTTTCTTAAGATTTTGAAAACTATTTTTGTCACCGGTCATGTGACGGGAACACCCGCTATCCAGATACCAAGACGAACTATCATATGCATGCAAGGAAACATTGGTAACAAGACAAGGAAAGATTTCACCTTTGCGCACCCAAACCTTTTTGGAATGCGTCGGTAATGGTCGTGAAGTTATATGCCTAGGTGAAAGCGTCTTGTTAAAACGATTGCTGCTCCTTGATGAAGTCGTCTTGAACGGTAAGCTACCAAGGTTCTTTTCCTTCAATTGATTGCGATTGATTTCCGAGGAATCACCTTTGTGGTAGTCATTGCAAGAGGTGTTTGAGGTGAGCGTTTGACTCCCGTCTTGCAATATCTTCTTATGTGCCCTGAAACACCACAACGAAAACATACCTTAGATCTTGACGATCCCAAAGAGGATGAAGTAGGTTTGTTGTCGTTGTTTGTCTTGAATTCCGGTGTCGGAGGAGGAGATACCGACTGAGGCACAAAAACTGTCCCACTCGAACTTGGACTGTTTCCAGTTTGAGTGTACCCGAGGCCGAACCGATTTGTTTGACCAAGACCAAGAAGCCTATCCAACTTACTCCTTCCTGAAGAGAATCGCTGCAAGTCATCCTTGAGTTGGAAAATGGTCTTTGTCATTTCCAGGTTATCCTGTCGAGCCTCGTTGTAGAGCTTTGAGAAGTGATCCGCTTTATCCACCAGATTTGTATGTTCCTTCTCAAAAAGCTCATTGGACTCTTGAAGGGAAACATTTGCTTTTATCAGATTTTCCATTTCCACTTCAAGAGCGTTTGAGAGAGAAGTTGCCCTTTTTGCTTCTTCTTCGAGATCATGCAATCTCCATCTCAAACTCTTGTTTTGCTTAGCCACTTTCTTTGAATCTCTCAAAAGTCTGTGGTAGGCTAGAGCAAAATCTTCACCTTCCGAATCATCCGATTCGTTGTCCGTTGCAATCTTTTCAACAGTGGAGTTGGACAATGACTCGGACGTACTTGCCATAAAGCACATGAAGGGTGAAGATGTGGACGCGTGGAATGCCGTGGTGCTCTTTTCTTCATCACTTGAAGACGACTCATTTGACGTTGAGTTGTCATCCCAAGTGACGACTTGCATCGCCTTCTTCTTTGCCGGATACTTGTTGGGACACTCCGTTGCAATGTGGCCGTAGCCTCGACATTTGAAGCATTGTAGTTGTCCCTCTGAACTTTTCTTATCCTTTGAGAAGTTCTCTTGCTTTCTTGACTTGTAACTTGAAGTACCCTTGCCTTTGTTCGACTTTCCGAAGGATGGAGATTTACTTGAATTACCCCTTCGAAAGTTGCGGCGAAACTTCCTTGTCAAGAGAGCGAGCTGCTTCTCAAATTCCTCCATAGAAGGGTTCTCGTCATCGTCTGAGGAGGATGTATCCGCGTCTTCTTCCTTAGTTGTTTTCAACGCATAACCTGAAGACTTAGAAGAGGATGCTTTTCCAGAAGAATTGTTAGTAGTAAATGTCATTTCATATGTTTGTAATGAACCAACTAATTCTTCTACACGCATTTCGTCCGGGTGTTTAATAGTTTCAATGGCTGTAACCTTTGGGCGAAATCGTTCAGGAAGAGTTCTTAAGATCTTTCTTACAACCTTAAATTCTGGAATCTTCTCTCCCAGGTTAGCACATGAGTTTACGATGTCTTGCAATCGTGTATAGTAGTCGTGAAAGATTCATTTTCTGCCATCAAGATAGAGTCAAACTTGCTCGTAAGCATTTGCAGTTTCTGAATCTTCACGAGGTTAGTTCCCTCATGTGTAACCTGAAGAACATCCCAGATTTCTTTCGCAGTCTCACATGCCGAGACGCGAGAGAATTCAGTTTGAGATAAGGCATTAAAAATAGCATTAATTCCCTTGCCATTGTAAGAAGATGAATCTAACTCTTCCTTGGTCCATTTCGACCTAGGTTTTAAGGTGCGAACATCAGAGATAATTTCAGTTGGATTAGACCATCCTAATTCAATTGATTGCCACACCCTTTCGTCGATGGTAATTAAAAAGACTTTCATCCGTACTTTCCAGTACGCATAATTTGTTCCATCAAAGAAAGGGGGTCGATTGATGTTTCCACCTTCAACCATTGTTTACAACCATATTCCCGCTCTGATACCACTTGTTGGGTTATATGTAATATAGATCTAAATAGGGGAAGAAACACCTAGAGGGGGGTGAATAGGTGTAAACGTATAAACACTCAAAAATCGTTGCGATAAAAAACCCAATGCGGAAATAAAAATAACATGCAAGATTTTTACGTGGAAAAACTCCATCACCGGAAGTAAAAAACCACGGGACCGATAACACGGCGAAATCCACTAGAATTAAAACACGTACAAGGTGATTTACCGTACACACTTACGACTCAACCTTTTCCATACGCTCCTAGAGGATCTTCTCCGCTCGCTCCACGACGCTTCTCGAATCCACGATCTGCGCTCAACGCCGAATCCACGGCGTCCAACGTCGAATCCACGACGTCCGACCGAATCCACGGTCTTCACCCAGTAGCACCCTTCGAATCCACGAACGTGCCTCGCTCCGAATCCACGAGAGCGGTTGAACCTTGAATCCACAAGGACACGCGAATCCACGCGCCGATTTTGGGGTAAATCGTTGTTTTTGGGTGGTGATTATCCGCCGAATACTTAGATCAAAGATAGATCGGAAATACCATCTAAGTATTCATTAGTTTGATTCAACTCAAGATGTGAGTATGAAAACCTAGAATCAAACTAATCAATATAGATGAAGAAACATAGAGTATTATCTAATGAATTTCCTTTCTTCTCTATATGTGGATCTTAGACCGTATAAAATGATATTTGATTATGATGGCTATTTTCCTTTTTATCGGCTTCTTTCTTAACCCTAGAAAAGAGTCATAGGGTCTATTTATAGGTTAGAAACATTGGAAGGAGATAAGAATCAAAAACCTAACATTTTCTGGAATTTTAAACGGACGACGATCCGGATCGGATTTGGGCGATCCGGATTGCAGTAGCAAGAAAGACGGTTTCCAGAAAAACAATCGTTCGGGATCCGGATCGGAATGCCTGATCCGGATCGTCATACAATTCAGAAAAAATTCAACATTCGGGATCCGGATCGTGAGATGCTGCGATCCGGATTGAAGTAATGTATGAAACAACAACCTTCGGGATCCGGACTGCTGGCTCTGATCCGGATCCTGAACATGTCCGAACACCAGTTTTTGATTTTTATGCAATTAAAAATTCTTCCAGGTGTTTCCTACACTACAAGAAGTATTCGGATAACCAAAAATCTTTAGTTAAAAATACCTGATCCTTTTGAATTCTTCTTTCTTGGAGATTGATTTAAATGATCCAACCTTCTTCACCTTCAATCTTCAAGACTTGAACCTTTCACGAAACTATGCCCAACTCAAATTCCGTAACAGAGATATCAGGGGTAGATTTATCAGATGCAAAGTTGGAAAGCTTCATCTACTTTAACATTATAGATTCTACGATCGTCTTAGATTCCAAGTTAAATACCCGATATGCTCTACTATTCGTTAGAATACCCCAAGAAAATCCCTTCGTCACTTCGAGAGTCAAACTTTCCAAGATTTTCACGATCACGTAAAATGTAACACCAACTCCCGAAGATGCGAAATATTTGATGTGTGGGTTTTCTACCACACTATAGTTCATATGATGTATTTAACGTTCCCGGGCGCAAATAAACTCGATTAATAACATAGATTGCAGTGTTCACAGCTTCAGCCCAAAATGTAGCGGTAAATTCCGGCGTGAAGCATAACAACCGTTGCCATCTCTTGAACAACCCTGTTTTTGCGCTCGACAACACCATCTGTGAGGTGTATAGGGTGCTGAGAATTCATGCGTAATGTCGTTGGAAGTGCAAAAGTCAATGAATTTAGAATTTATGAATTGCTCCACCTCTATCACTTCTAACACGAATGATCTTTTCATTCTTTTCAATCATAATACGAAGGCAAATCTCGTGAAAAGAATCAAAAGTATCAGCTTTCTCTTTTAAAAATGCTATCCATGAATACCGAGAGAAATCATCAACCAATAAGAAAATATACATTTACCTCCCAAGATGGTTGACGGTCGGCCCATAAGATCCATATGCAATAATTCCAAGGGCCGTTTGGTACCGATGTGGTCAGGTTTTTGTGTGCAGCCCTAGATTGTTTTCCCTTAAGACAACCACCACACACAATATTTTGTTCAAGTGAAAGTTTAGGAACCCCCTTATACCACGTCTTTGTTCGAAATTCTAGCAAGTTCCTTAAAATTTATGTGTCCTAGCCCTTTCATGCCAAGTGTTTCATTATTCAAAGAGGCTAAGTACAATTTTCAGAGAAATTTTATTGGGAACAACATAACAATTGTTTTCAGATCTAACCCCTTTTAAAAAGAAAACATGATCCTTATCAGTTACAATGCATTCAACAGATGAAAAATTAACAGAAAAACCATTGTCGCAAAGTTGACTGATACTATGAGTTTAGTCTTAAGCCATCAACAAATAATACATATTCAAGAATCGGGCCATCTGAAATAGCTACTATTCCTTTTCCAACAATTTTGGAAGATGACCGTCTCCGAAAACCACAAGCCCTCCGGATTTTCTCAAAATTTCCAAAAACAGTTTTTGTCACCGGTCATTGTGACGTAACCGCCGCTATCCAGATACTCAAGACGAATTAATCATATGGCTGGCAAGAAAAGATTGTTTTTACAGACAATGGTAAGATTTCACCTTTGCTTACCCCACCTTTCGAGTTTTGGTTACGTCGGAAATGATTTGCGGTTTGATACCTTTGGTGAAGCGTCTTGTTTTATCCGTCGCTTTTCCTTGAACGTCGTCGTCTTGGTTTGATGAACTAGCCGAGGCTTTTTTCCTTTCGATATTTGCATTTGATTTCCAAGGAATCACCCTTTTGGTAGTCGTTGCA